>JBAWJQ010003911.1:0-215279 GCA_037783105.1 Bactrocera zonata
GGCTAGATGAGTTAGCTTTTCCCGCTGTACACCCGACACTGAACAACCACACGACAACACACCACACTAACGCGATCCACATGTGAAGACACCACACATCCAGACATCCCACATGAAGACACCACACACTACTACACATGAATATATATCACACATACGAACATCACACCACAACTCTACACTACCCAACAATCAAAACCGACCGTTCGAGAGGACGACCTTCCCTTTTTTTACAACGATCTCGCACCGAGCGAACGTGTCACGCAGCGTCAGTTTCCTAGATACCGATTTCGAAGTGCAGTGAATCCAACGATCCGAACAGTGTATTTAATAAAAAAAATCAAACTCAAGCATTAAACTAAACATTAAATTAAACAAAAGGAAACCAAACTGTGTTTATTTTTGCCGGTGAGTTAACAAGTGCCGAGGTAAGTGGTGGCTAGCAATAGCGATAGAATCATTGGTCCTTCGAGCCATAGTGAGAGGCACTATGGAAAAATAGACAAGCGAAAAAAGTGGAAAAAAAAAAAAAAACGTATTAACGAAAACAAAAATTGTGCAGTGAAGTGCGAGTGAACTAGCTTGGAAAAACAAAAACAAAAATATAAGCAAAACTAAAAAAAAAAAAAAAAAAAAATTGTGCGGTGAGAAGAGTGCAGTTAAAACGGAAAAAAAAAGTGAAAACTCAACAGTGCAGTGAACACATAAGAGTGCAGTGCAGTGGCAACATTCATATACATGCATATGTACATATATAAAGAATAAAACATTTTCTCTCCAAAAAAAAACAAAAAAAAAAAAAAAAAAAACCCTAATACATACATATACATAATGAAAAGAGCGGGCGCGAAATAAAGAAATAAATTACATAGCGGGCGCGAAGCCGGTTCTAACAACAAAAAAATACATACATAAATAACTACCAAAAACGGGCGCGAAGTAAAAACAGGAGAAAACCTACACATCATCATCTCACCAAAATTCACCGCAACAAAAGGACTGGGAGAAGAGGCCACAAACGCACACACTGGGAGGAAAACCCACAAACGCACACACATAAAAGACCACATACATACAATCAAACTGTCCCCAAAACCCCTGGCGGAAATACAAGTGAGTTGGTTGTATCGTTCCCATCATTATTTCTATTGTATATACATATGTATGGTTTTTAATAAAAAAAAAAAGGCAAAAAATTTAAAACAGATAAATTTGCGTTTCTAACCATCCGTTAGAATAAAAAAAAAACGGTTGCCAAACTGTTTTAGTATTCGGTTATTTCCCGGTAAAAACCGAAATACCGCTAAGAAACAAAACAGTTTGGTAATACGAATAATAAATAATTGATTACCGCTAAGTGCTTACAGTCGTGTGAAAACACAAAATTATTTCTACAACAAAAAATTTTTCAAGTATTTTCTTGCACCAATTTCCAGCGGTACCCCTTATACTTAATCAAGTATAAGCAGGACTGCTTAAAATAAGCCAAGGCAAATCACACACAGACAATAGAGAGGAAATATTAAAAATTGAAAACCATACATACATACATATGTATAAATAAAACTTTACATACATCATATACATACATACATACATATATTCGATATAATTATATTTATATAAATTACAAAGAGTAAATTTACTCTTTTCCACATAACAGTCGTAAAAACATATACGAGAAAACGATACATATATTTCATATATTTACTTATATACATAAACATCTACCCACGTTAAGTGTCCGATAATTCTCTTTTCGCGGTTTATCCGTAAGGCGAATATACATTCATATATACACGCGTACCTGTGTACGAGTATATACGGTCGCATTATAAATACGTACATACATACATACGCAGAAACGCATATGGTAAATTTATACCCCGGGTACAACGTGAACAAAATAAAAATTTGTTTGTCAATTAAATCGTCAACAATTTAATACTGATCGCAGCATCTGTACGTTTAAACGGCGAAAAATTTATTATAATAATATATTGGAAAATTTGTATAATCGTGTATCGTCACATATGTAAATACGCATATTACTTCAAAGTCCACATTGGCATATATTCCGCAATACCCCTTGGTTTTTGATTAACAAAAAGAAGCAGGATTGCGTATACAATATATTCAAAGACCACATTGGCACATATCCCACAATACCCCTTGGTTTTTGGTCAACAAAACAAGCAGGATTGTGTAAAACATAATAAAGCGTAATACATATGTGCATACATGCATATGTACAAAGTGCAGTGATCTCTAAAACGAGCTCTCATTTGCACATAACAAAATAAAAAATACATAAATATATATACAAGTACATATACAAGTACATATACAAATATATACAACAAAAAATTATTTGGGTTTGCGGTTGATAACAAATAATTAAATAAAATTAAATCGAAATTAAAATTGAATACTAGTAAAGTTCATAATTCGAAACAAATATAAAACAACTCTTATTTACCTTAAAAGAGTTGTCGGTTATACAAAATCGCGATTATACGCGGCTATTAAAAGCGTTTGGTTTACTAATTTAATTAAAAACTCTTATTTACGTAAAAGAGTTCTCGTCGGAACATACATACATAGGTGTATACGAAATCTGTGGTGAAATTAAATTCACTAATTTCAGTATAAAAAAAAAAAAAATCTGCTTTATCGAATTTCTTGGAAACTCTTACTTACAAAAGAGTCTTCCTTTCGAAATATTACATCGACACACTTGTACATATACACAATCTGTGGTGAAATTCATCAATAATTTCAGCATATAATTTATCTATCTGTTTATCGATTTTCTCTGAAACTCTTACATACAAAAGAGTCTTCTATTGAACATTTTTCATACGAAACCTTGTTAAACATCTACAAGTCTAGTTTTCACTAAGACGTTTTGATATTCTATACACTTTTTAAATGAGCTCAGACTCAAAGGACTCTAAACCAAGTCAGTTACTAAAAGTCCCAAAGATGATTTCTGACGAAAAAAGTCCATGTTCACCTGCAGAAGCTACACGCTCGAAGCAAGGTGCTACGAAACAAAAAAGGGGGAAAGACATATCATACTCTAAATTCATTTCTGAGAGTGACTGTCTAATCAAATATTGCAATCGATTTGCTTCTTCGCCGATTCAAGAAAATTCTGAATCTGCGCTAGAAATAAAAAGCCAAACAATTGAAAATTTTTGGACACGTCTCCAGGCTGCATATGACGCAATTGTAGATACTGACGATTCAGATCTACCAGAAAACTTTAAATCTTCTGCTTACGCCAAATTTGAAAACTGCTTAGACCAGTATGAAGACACAAAAATTATGATCGCAGATCAGCTAAAGTTAATTAAAGCAGTTGCACCTACTCCACCTCCGAGAGTAGAGCTGCCACACATTCAAAATCAAGAGGCAAGTTCGGGTATCCACCTCAAGGTGCCCGCATGTGATACTGAAATTTTCCATGGTGGTTATGAACAATGGCCGTCCTTCCGGGACATGTTCACAGCTGTTTACATAAACCATCCGAAATTATCAAATGCTCAAAAGTTGTATCACCTCAGATACAAAACAAAAGGTCAAGCAGGCGTCATCGTAAAACAGTTCGCATTAAATGACGACAATTTCCATTTGGCTTGGGAAGCTCTGAGAGCAAGATATGAAAACGAACGAATACTGGTAGATAAGCAAATAACGATACTAATGAACTTGCCCAAAATTCAAAAGGAAACAAGTGAAGAATATATGAAACTTCAATCCACTGTTTCCAACTGTTTGTCGGTTTTAGCGACACAAAATATTCCCACAGAAAACTGGGACCCAATTCTGATAAATATATGCACCGCCGCATTATCAGAAAAATCGTTATTGCTATGGGAACAATCTCTCTCATCCAGGAAAAAATGCCCCACGTGGCAGCAAATGCAAGATTTCCTAACTACCCAGTATGAAATCGCAGAAAGAGTTGATAAAAAGATAATTAAACCAAAAGGTATTTCCCATGACCTTAATAGAAGCTTCCAAAGATCTCAAGCCAGTAGCAACAACAATTCAAATAGAAGCTTCTTCAAAAATCAAACGTTCACATCTGAACAATACAAACAAACGTCATGCGAACTGTGCACAGGGGGACATAAACTCAAATTTTGCGAGAAATTTAAGAAATTAAATATAATTGACCGAAACAATTTTGTAAAGTCAAAAAGACTTTGCACAAACTGCTTATCACATGCACACATGCTTAAAGATTGTGAAAGCAAATTTAATTGCGTTTATTGCCATAAACGACATCATTCGATGTTACACATTACCAATTTTTCCAGCTCACCCCCAAACAGCGCAAACGTAAAAAGAGCAACAGGTTTAGTTGCAACAACAAATTCAGAAAACAGCCAAGAAGCACCATGCTGCTCAAAGGCGTTGAAAACCCAAACGCTACATAGCGAAAACAACAGTAGAGTACTACTACCTACAGCAGTCGTCTCCATCGAACACCGAGGAGAGCTGTTTAAACTCAGGGCCTTAATAGACCAAGGATCACAAAGATCATTTATTGCGTCTAGGGCACAAAATAGGCTACAACTGCCTACGAAATTATCCAATTTTGAAATTACGGGAATGGGCGGAAGAGTAGTTCAAAACTCCAATAAAATCTGCCCCATTACCCTAATTTCCCCCCAAGCGGATAAGCGCATTCAAGCAGAAGCTATTGTCTTACCGCAATTAACAAACATGCTTCCAAGCTATCATATAAATAGCAAGCATTGGCAAAAGGTTTCACACCTTAAGTTAGCAGACCCCAACTGCAACACTCCCGCTCAAATAGATCTTCTATTAGGCAGCGATCTCATACCACAGATAATACTCGAAGGTATTGAGAAAATTACAAAAACACTTCTGGCGCAAAATACCATTTTCGGATGGGTCCTAAGTGGACTAGTTGCGGAACCAGTTGCCACGATGACAACTCAAGTTGAGGAAATCTCCAACGAATACCTCAATTCGCAATTAAGAAAATTTTGGGAGTTAGAAGAACTCCCCCCCGTAACAATCACAACCCCTGAAGATCGATATTGTGAGGATTTTTACAAATCCACAACTACTCGATCAGAAGATGGCCGGTACGTCGTACGACTACCACTAAAGCCAGAATTTCCCCGCACGCTCGCCTTAGGTCATTCCCGCACCGCTGCTATTCAACAGTTTTTAAGTATGGAAAAAAACCTACTTAAAAAAGGCGAGCTGAAACCAGAATATGATAGGGTCGTAGAAGAATACCTCCTTTTAGATCATATGGAGGAAGTCAGCGCTGGCGAAAAAATCATACAACGTAAATACTACTCGTTTTATTTGCCACACCATGCAGTAGTAAAGCCAGACAAAAAAACCACAAAGGTAAGAGTTGTCTTCAATGCGTCAAAATCCACTAGCTCGGGTAATTCCCTAAACGATATCCTGTTTACGGGACCCACGCTTCAGCCAGACCTAATGCTGCTTATCTTAAATTGGCGTATCTTCAAATACGTCTTCAACGGGGACGTCGAGAAAATGTATAGACAAATAGTCGTACATAAAGACGATCAAGATTTTCAAAGAATTATTTTCAGAAAATCCCCCACTAGTCCACTACGCGACTTTAAGTTAAAAACAGTAACCTTTGGCGTTAACTGTGCCCCATACTTAGCCATTCGAACACTGCACGAATTGGCAGAAAACAACAAGTCAGAATTTCCTCTGGCAACCGAGGTGTTAAAAACGCAAACGTATGTTGACGACATTTTGTCTGGAAGTCACAGTCTTCCACAAGCATACGAATCCTTATCACAGGTTATAAGAGCCCTCAAAACCGCAGGGTTTCCACTGAAAAAGATTACTGCTAATCATCCCGATATAGTAAAAAATATACCGAAAGAAAACTTGTTGGATACTAATTTCCTTAAATTCGAAAAGGAAAGTACAACAAAGACTCTGGGGATTCAATGGAATGCGATATCTGACCAGTTTTCATATACTACCGAGTCAATATCTGCAGTATCCGCCATTACAAAACGCCAAATTCTATCCTCTGTGGCAAAACTTTTCGACCCCGCAGGATGGCTTTCGCCAATTATGATACAAGCTAAAATCCTGATACAAGAATTATGGCTAGATGGGACCGATTGGGACGAACAAGTAAAACCACTTCGTTTAGAAAAGTGGTCACAGTTCGCGAGCAATCTAAACGATATCTCACAGATACAAATCCCACGGTGGGTAAACTACTCCCCGAACACAAAGTCGAATTACACGGCTTCTGTGACGCCTCTGAGAAGGCATACTGTGCCACTTTATATGTGCGCACACAAAGCGATAACGCGACCACAAGCCACTTATTAGTAGCTAAAGCTAAGGTGGCTCCTCTAAAAACGCTAAGTCTACCTCGACTTGAGCTCTGTGGCGCCCTACTACTCGCAAAATTGGTTTCCATGGTGCAGACCCACTTAAACATGAAGAAATACAGATTGCATCTCTGGTCCGATTCTGAAATCGTTCTAGCCTGGTTGGAAAAACCCCCACACGCATGGAAAACGTACATTTCTAATCGTACGTCACAAATACTTGACCTAGTGGGATCAGCCACTTGGCGACACGTAGCCAGTGCTGACAATCCTGCCGATTTAGGTACAAGAGGGTGCAAGCCGCTGCACCTCGCCACCACCACCCTCTGGTGGAATGGCCCCCGATGGTTAATAGAATCTCCCGATTCTTGGCCAAGATCGCCCATGCGCAATATAATTGCCCCAGAAAGTCGAAAAATCGACTGCTTTCACGCAACATTGGATGATAGTGACATCCTTGAGCGATTTTCATCGTTCCCTCGCGCCCTCCGAGTTATCGCCTACATGCTAAAGTTCATAGAGCGACTCAAAAATAAAATTAAGGGAATTCACCCAGACTCTAACCAATGCGATACATTGACGCACCTAGAACTACAAAAGGCAAAGGTCGCACTAATCGCATCCACTCAAATGCGCTACTTCAGCCGCGATATCTCATTATTAAGAGAATCAAAACCCATTGATAAAAGGAGTTCAATCTTGGTTCTTAACCCATTCTTGGACACGAAAGGTCTGCTTCGTGCGAATGGTAGGCTTGCTAACTCAAGCCTGACGTACAACGAACGCCACCCTCTAATTATAGCAGAGAAATCCCCACTTGCCACATTACTCCTCAATTATATCCACTTACTCATGCTTCACGCTGAACATCGCCTAATGCAGCATATAGTCCGTCAAGAGTTCTATATTCCCCGACTTAAGCCCCAAATAAAGAAATGCATTTTCATGTGCAAGATCTGCACGATGCACAAGCAGAAGTTACGAACTCAGATTATGGCAGCACTTCCACCGGAACGCTGCAACTTCGCTCTGCCTTTCACAGTTACAGGTGTCGACTTTGCTGGGCCTTTTCAGATAAAGGCGTCCATGCTAAGGTCCCCCACTCTAATGAAAGGCTATGTGGCTGTCTTTGTCTGTTTTACGACAAAAGCAGTGCACCTAGAGCTGTGTACGAATCTAACAAAGGAGGCTTTTCTCGCGGCATTCGCTCGCTTCGTCGGACGACGCGGCTTCCCATCAAAACTGATGAGCGATAATGGTAAAACCTTCATTGGAGCCCAAAGAGCCACTGAAAAGGAGTTTGTGGATTTTATCAAACAAGTCTCACCAGAGATTGTACAAAGGTATGCTCCCCAAGGTATTAACTGGCAATTTATCCCCCCAAGCGCTCCTCATATGGGTGGTTTATGGGAATCAGCAGTAAAAAGCTTTAAATCCCATTTCAAAAAAGTAGCTGGAAACTACAAATTTAATTATGAACAGTTCACCACACTGTTAGTGCGAATTGAAGCCGTTCTCAATTCACGGCCACTCACAAGCCTCTCGCAAGATCCCTCTGACTTCACTGCCCTAACACCAGGGCATTTTCTCAAAGGAGCACCCATTCTGGCCACACCTGAGCCAGGCGTGGGGTCGCTATCCTTATTAAATCAATGGGAGAGAATAAAAATCCTCCATCACGATTTCAGCCGCCGATGGAAGGAAGAATATATAAAGGACCTTCATAAAAGGTACAGATGGAAGAGTCCAGAAAAGGCACCAAAGCTTGGAGATTGTGTCATCATCCATGATGATTGTCTGCCCCCTACAGAATGGCGGCTTGGCCGCATTGAAAAACTGCACTACGGTTCCGACGGTCATGTACGAGTCGTTGATCTCCGCACTAAAAGCGGTATATTAACAAGACCGCTCGTGAAACTATGTTTTCTACCACACATTGACGAAACCGCAGATATCGAAAAAACCGCCGATACCAATCGTAACGCAAATTAAATAACCAAAAACCCGACGTAATAAACCCGCATATAAAAACTCGCTTAAACTATCGAAACCTAACGCAATGGTCGATCTACGTGACGACCCTTTCATGCCACATAACGTGGCACGATCGCCAAACATATTTCAATGACACACATTTTAACCACATTCCTCCTCCCACACAGATTACAATGGATGTGGATATGCCAGCAGTGCCAACGCCAACGGTGAGGTCAGCCATAACCGTGCCACGTCCTGGGGCAACTCCAGCGCCTCGAACTCCAGCGGCAACCGCCACTGCTACCGCTCATCGTAGTAGCACGCGACCACTACCACCATCCTCAGCACCCGTAGCAGAACCTCAGCGCAGCCGATGCCCCCTGTGTCGGCGCCCACACCGGCTACAACATTGTAGCATCTTCCGCAGCATGCAGCCCATGCAACGGCAGAAGGTTGCTCAAGCTCACGGGCACTGCCTGAATTGCTTAGCAACGGTACACACCACCCAGGAGTGTACATCCATCACCCTATGCCAACTGTGCAATAGGCCGCACCATACCATGCTGCATCGCACCCCAAAGCGGCCCGTCGCGCGGCAGCTTGCCACGAACCGATCGCAGCAGCCAAGTCGGCATCGAAGGATAGTTGCCCCTCCATCGTCCAGAACAAGGCGAAATGAAGCATCCCCGCGGCGCCAGCAGCATCGTTCATCATACCGCCGCTCCACTGGCCTTAGCAGCGTTGTTGCCACGCTGCAGCAATTACAGCGTCTGCTAGGCTAATATTCGCCTAGGGGGCCGGGATGGCTAGATGAGTTAGCTTTTCCCGCTGTACACCCGACACTGAACAACCACACGACAACACACCACACTAACGCGATCCACATGTGAAGACACCACACATCCAGACATCCCACATGAAGACACCACACACTACTACACATGAATATATATCACACATACGAACATCACACCACAACTCTACACTACCCAACAATCAAAACCGACCGTTCGAGAGGACGACCTTCCCTTTTTTACAACGATCTCGCACCGAGCGAACGTGTCACGCAGCGTCAGTTTCCTAGATACCGATTTCGAAGTGCAGTGAATCCAACGATCCGAACAGTGTATTTAATAAAACAAATCAAACTCAAGCATTAAACTAACCATTAAATTAAACAAAAGGAAACCAAACTGTGTTTATTTTTGCCGGTGAGTTAACAAGTGCCGAGGTAAGTGGTGGCTAGCAATAGCGACAGAAACAAAATTATTTCTCCCAAACGATTTGTTTTAAAACCAACCACTGGACTTTTTGATGACACTACTACTTCATTTACATATAAATTATTAAGCTGTTGAAGAACTCTTGTTGAGCATTTAATTTTGTTTTTTATGTCCTGCATGAAATTCTCAAACTTGTATGCAGAAAAGTCCATGATAAACATTATTTCTCTTATGCACTGCGGTAAATGCAGCAAATTATGTACATTATAAGTAACTGCCTTCTCAGAGTAGAGCTGGGGAAACAGAATTACAAATTTCTTTAATAGCTGGTCGCTTACATCCAAGTTATCAAAATAGCTTTTTTTAGAACATGACAAACGATAGGCGCAATGCAAAATTAAAAAATGATTGTAAAGCTTATCACTAATAATGCCTTTCAAAAAAATAGGGCCAGTATACAAAAGAAACTGCCTAAATTCAGTTGCCTTTCAGAATTTTAATTCATCGAGGCTTCTTGGTTTTCTTGAAAATTCTTTTGGCATAAAAGTACCTAAAGGAAGTAACCGTTTTGAAATCAGTTCTTTATCTTTTTTTTGCAATTTGAAATTATTTGTTTTACGGTTTATAATGCATATCAGCACCCAGCTCCTAGATCCAATAAATGCATGGGATCTAGAGGAAACTGCGATACCATTTTTTTCCAAGGTTTTCGAGTTCTGAAGGAATATTTTTAAACTTGTTATTATGATGTTCTGGGTGCACATGATTTTTAAAATCTAAATCCGTCCTTTCATCGCACCTTTTTGTGCTATAAACCACAACATGTTCAATTGTTTTCCCTTTCTGTGTGCATTTGTGGCAATCATATGAGCATTGTGACCTATAACCCCTGTAACATAAGCTCTTGCAGGGGCGTCACAAATAAATGCTCTTATATTTACAGCTATAGGTTGTTTATTGATGAGAACTCCTTCTTGCATTATTTTTTTTAAATCATTATTAAAATCATGTAGGTACCGATAAACGCGCCTATTAAAAATACATATTTTTCTTGCATATTTTCTATAGAGCCTAATACATATTGGCCATAGCGACCTTTTGGAACTTTTAAATAAAGGAAGACCATCAATGCCTATATATATCACTATATCAGACATGTTTTATATCCTATCAGAAATTTTTTGTAAATGATAGCTAATGACTACATATATGGAAATATTCGCCAGGATGAACGCTTTTTACAATAATTTTTTCGTTTTGTCCTATTAGACCATGTAACGACAAAGGGACATCCAAGCCTTCATCTTGCAAAATTGATAATAATGAGTTTACTGAATTCCTACTTGGGCTGTACTCAAAGTACCACTTTTTCAGTTTATATTTTAAATCATTTTTTTTAAGTTAGATGAACTTGGATTATCTAGAAAACAACAAACACGTGGTAATTAAAAAAAAGAGATTATCTATGTTGTTTATTTATATGTACTATCATCAATTT
Source organism: Bactrocera zonata (assembly GCA_037783105.1). Lineage (NCBI taxonomy): Eukaryota > Metazoa > Arthropoda > Insecta > Diptera > Tephritidae > Bactrocera > Bactrocera zonata. The sequence goes on from JBAWJQ010003911.1 coordinate 11,082, forward strand.
CATTGGAAATGTCTTCCATAAATATTTCGTTTTCATTGGAAATGTTTTCCATAAATATATCATTGCTTGTAGATTCTCCTTGCACATTTTGTAGTTGCATTCTAGCTAAATGCGCAGCTGCTAATCTTTTTATATGACGTTTGCCGAAACCGCGTATCATCTGATAATATTATTAGTAGGTATGTACGATATGTACATGTATATAACATATTTATTAAAATTTAATGATTAATAAAATTTTTTGTTAGTACTTACCTTGATATTTATATATGTATATACATCTCCACTTTTATTTCTATGCACTTTATATTTATTGCTTAATTTATTTGCAACACCCACAAACAAAATTCTTCTTTAAAGTGACAAATAAATTCATGGACGAGAACGTTTACCAAAAAATGCCGTTACTTCTTGAAAAAAAAAAAAAATTCAACATATCAAATACAACAACAGAAATTTGTACAAGCATACAATTTGCTGAAATCGTATTGTGGTTGGTAATGAGTTTTATTTTTCAAGTGAAATTTAAATAAAATTCAACATGATCTGCTAGAATACAACAACAGAAATTTGTGCAAGCATACAATTTGCTGAAATCGTAAGCGGCTTAGTAGCGAGGTTGAATTAAATTTATAAACCTTTTCTTCATTGGCATACCATCAATTTACGAAGTAATCACTTTCGTCTTCCATAGCCAATAAGTACTTTCAAAACTAATGAAATATAGAAGTACTTTTTCCAAATTCCACTGGGCTTACACATTTTCTGCTGATAAAACAGATGTGGGTATGTGTGTAAGTAAATATAAAGACATGTATAAGTACCTGCGCGCACTTCAAATTAGAATATAAGCAACAAATTGAAATAAAGAAAAATGCAGTCGAAGATTAGATCTAAGCAAAGAAGCTCAGAGTTTTTATTTTTAACTGTAGAGTTGACATAAAGAGCCAAGAAGAACTTGAGCTCTTTATGACACCAAAACTGGCGACGAGGATAAACTAACAATTTTGGGAAGTTAGTAAGTGAACCACAACTGGCGATAAGGAAATCAAGAATTCACAATTAATCAATTGGAAAAGAGTTGATAACGCACTCTTAAACTAACAATTTTTGGGAAGCTAGTGAAAGCGACAGCATTAATAGTGCAAAGTAAAAAGTGGAAATATTAATAGAATTGTGGAAAACAATAATATATTCAATAAAACATTAATAGAACTATACAAAAACATTGCTAAAATATTACAAAAACACTTAAATCGTGTTAAATGTGCAGCAAATAAACCTTAAATAATATCAGCAAATAATGAGCTTTCAAAATATGTATATAAATAAAGTGTGATTTTTACTGAAAAACATTCGTACAACGGTAGCGGTTATCTGAGTTTCGATGCAACCTATAAAGCAACAGCAGCTGCAGTAACAACAATTACAACAAAAGCAGAAGCAGCAATAACAGCAATTACAACAAAAGCAACAGCAGAACAAAGAAGAGTAAGAAAAATACATATATACATATATAAGTATATTAAAATTTTTTATAGTAAGTAAGAAAATACAAAACAATGTGTAAAAATTATCGCACAATAGTGTAAAATAAAAATTCAATCGTGCGTATACAGAGTGTTGCAAAACCGAAGTCAATTAATAATGTTTTACTAAAACAGTGACTCCAAACCTATAATGATAAAATTGCTGATGTGTCTCGACTCGATTTCTTCTCAAACTATACCAGATCAATTAAACTACATAGCGGAAACTTATTACATAAAACTAAGTTCAATCAAAATAAATGCTAACCTTTTTCTGTTATATAATTTTCACTCGAAATAAAATTTTCTCAAAATGGAAACATCCGGAATTGCAGACTTTCATGGACGAGATCCAAACCAACTAACAGACTTCATTAAGCAAATTGAAGACATATTACCCACAATACTAAATTTTGATGTAGGTAATCAAAAAATTTTCAAATTTAATTCAATTTTCTGAAAGGAAGATGCGTAGGAAAAACTAGGGAAATAATTCACAGATATGGACAAGTTAGTGAATGAGAAACAAATACTTCTGAGCAATTTCGGGGAAAAGAGAAGTCCAGCGGAACTTATGGATGAGTTGAAAACCATCAGTCTTGGCTGAACAATAGAAAATTACTATTTTAAAATAAATAAAATTAGGAATAAACTACATAATAGAAAATTAGCGCATAATGATCTAAATTTCTCAACGAATGAAGTTAATAGCATAGCACTGAAATCATTTAAGGAACATCTCAACTAAAACTATGATTATAGTAAGAGACCCGGATAGCCTAGAAAAGGCATACAAAATAATATTAGAAGCAAGACATCTTGGCTTCACAGCGCTAGGGCAATAAAAGAAAGATCCTAACCCAAATAGCTCTCGTAGGGCTAATTTTAATGATAACGTTAACAATAGATTATTTTCCAGACTCAACCATAATATTAATAATATCCCCACTTATAACGGTAGTTATAATAGATATAACAATTATATGCCACAAAATAGGTATAACGGTGGCTATGTCCCAAGAAACGAAAATAACAATAACAACAATTATATGCCACAAAACAGATATAATGGTGGCTTTGTCCTAAGGAATGTAGGTAATAACTATAATAGTGGCAACGGATCAAGCCAAACTAGAATGTCATACCAGACAACAAACACAAATTATAACCAACAGGGAAATTTCAATCCATAGAGAAAATTTAATCAACAAAGAGACGGGAATCAAACGCGGAATTACAACCAATCAGGAAATTATAATCGGTCCGCAATATAAAATCGCAATAAACCAGAACCTATGGATATTGGCCATGCAAATACAAATTTTCAGTGGGATCCACAAAACAATTACCCTATAAAATAATAGATACACACATAAGAAAATTATATTTCATTATTGACACTGAAGCAGAGTTCAATTTGATCAACGAAAATGTTTGTAACACGAAATGGAAGATGTAGATGTGCAAGTCACAGCTATGGGAAGAAAAACGGAAGTTAAGAAACTTCCCAAGATTTAAAGAATTTAATGAAAAAGAAATCATATGTGAATTCCTGGAATGTAATTTTAACAAGAACTTTGACGGACTCATTGGTAACAATATCTTAACGAAGATAAATGCGATAATTAACTACCCAAACAGAATTATAAAAACAAATAAAACAATACTGACTTTTTATCTAACAAAAGAAGAAGAAATATATAACGAAATGAGCTATAAAGACAATGAGGTGGAAATCTTCTGTAATGACATACAAGATAAATGCGTTATAGGATTCGTTGACACCAATCACCTTAACGGTATAGACAAAAATAAACTTATAAATATACTAAAAAGATGTAAAAGCGTATTTTGCAGCGAAGATGATAATTTAACATTTACAAGTTCAACAAAACATAGAATAACAACCAAAAATGATATACCCAGAAATACACAAACCGGAAATAGAAAAACAAATAGACCAAATGTTAACCCAAGGTATAATTAGAGCATCCTCTAGTCCTTACAATAGCCCTATTTGGCTGGTACCAAGGATGCTGGACGCAACCAGTGGCGTCTTATGATCGACTACAGGAAGTTGAACAGCGTAACTACGGAAGACAGATTTCCAATTCCAAATATAGACGATATATTTGACAAATTGGGAAGATGCCAATATTTTTCCACTCTCGACTTAGCCAAAGGTTTTCATCAAATTGAAATGAACGAACGCGACATACATAAAACAGCGTTCTCCACTGCAAATGGACATTATGAATTTTTAAGAATGCCCTTTGGATTGCGGAATGCACCGGCAACGTTCCAAAGGCTAATGAACGATATATTAAAAGAATATATCGGCAAAATTTGCATTGTGTACATGGACGATATTATAGTATTTTCTACAAGCGTAGAAGAGCACCTAAAATCATTGAGCAAAATTTTAACGAGAATAAAAGAAAAAAATCTAAAGATCCAATTAATTAAATGCGATTTCTTAGGACAAGAAACAAAATTCCTAGGTCACTTGATTACAAAAGATGGCGTTAAACCAGACCCTCAAAAAATGGAAGCAATAGAAAAGATTCTACTTCCAAGAAGCGTTAAGGAAATAAAAGCATTTTTAGGTATTACTGGATACTATAGGAGATTTATTAAAGATTACTCTAAAATAGCATACCATTTAATAAAATATTCAAAAAAATGCTCAAAAATAAACATTAATGACCAAGATTACAAAGATTTTTTCTTTAAACTAAAAATGTTGATATGAAATTACCCCATTTTAATCCACCCAGATTTCACAAAAACTTTCATTCTTGCAACAAATGCGAGTAATTTTGCTCTAGGGCAGCCCTTATGCAAAATAACAAAACAATTTCATTTGCCAGTCGTACTTTGAATGGACATGAGAAAAATTATAGCACTATAGAGAAAGAGTTGTTAGCCATAGTGTGGGCCACTAAATATTTTCGCCCATATCTTCTTGGTCGCAGATTCACCATTAAAACAGATCACCGCCCACTGGTTTGGTTAAATAATATAAAGGAACCTAATTCAAAATTACAAAGGTAGAAAATTAAACTCAATGAATTTTATTGCGACATTTTATATATTAAAGGTAAAGAAAATGTAATTGCAGATGGTCTAAGCAGACTAAATTATGAAAATAATAATATGGTAGAATTGAATTTAAATGAAATATTCAATGAGGACGACATAGATACGGTACATAGTGCAGAAACGGATAGTACATATTTCATAAAAATAACAGAAAATGTAATCAATATATATAAAAATCAACTTATAATTCAAAGAGCACAAAGGCAATCAATAGCAAAGAAAATAATACCTCAAGGAAAATAAGAAACATAATAAGCATAACACTTGAAAGCGACATTTTAAAAATAATGCAAGAGAACCTACCGGAAAAGGATTAATCGTAATTTACTACCCAGATGACAAATTATTTTTACAAATTCAAGAGTAATATATAAATTTCGCAAATAATGCAAATCTAAAAATAATGAAATCAATCATAATTCTAAAAGATGTAACAGACAAAGGAGAACTCTTAACATCGATTGAAGAGAAACATCTGGAAAATAATCACAGGGGAATAAATGAAATATTTGAGGAAATAAAAAAGACACACTACTACCCGAAATTACAAAAAGAAATACATAAATACATAAATAATTGTGAAATATGCAATAAGGCGAAGTTCGACAGAAACCCTATCAAACATAGTTTAAATATTACGGAAATTAATAAAAAATATGATGAAATTGTTCATTTTGATATTTGGTACCCACAAAGAGGCATAATGTACCTTACAAGCATCGACAAATTAACAAGGTATGCAACAGCCAAATCATTAAAGAACAGAACTTGGATATCAATTGTAAATGCCATAAAGAGAAGAATTAAATATTTAGGCAAACCGGAAACTTTAGTTACAGACAATGAATTAGATACAGTACCAATAAAACAATTCTTAAAAGATAATAAAATAAACCTACACCTAACGACCACTTATAATAAAACAGGAAATGCAGATGTTGAAAGATTACACTTAACTTTGAATGAACACCTAAGACTTTTTAATGCTGATGCAAAAAACAACGACAATCTGAAAGCGATAGTATTCAAAGCAATAACTGCTTATAATAATACCATACATTCTACAACAAAAAAAAGGCCAATTGATTTCACAAATAACTTACTTTCCGAACAAGAACTAAACAAACTCGCGGATAAATTACAAAAGCAAAAAGAAAATATAATAAATAATATCAATAAAAAAGAAAACAGGGTAAACATACAAGATTTTCAGAATAAATATATAAATAATCATAGAGTAAACAAAGCACAACCAAGATACAAGGGAGTAGACAACTTTAAGGAAGAGGGAAATCGCTTAATATCTAAAGATTCAAAGTTTAAAAAAGCACACAGGACTCAAGTTAAACGAGAATTTAAATTTCAGGAATACAGCAAATATAGGCAACATTTTGAAATAATAGGAGAACAGAAATATGCAATTAAAATAAGAAACAAAATATATAAACATACAAAAGGAGCACATTTAAAAAACTTAAAAGAAATTAACGTCTGTTCGTTTAACCAATGTAAATACGAATATAACAATTACACAACGATCGAAGATATCGAAGACGATACTATCCTGATTAAAAATATATATAAAGTAGAACTGAAACAAAACTGTGACAATAGAGAAATTGTACTCGAAGGAAATGCATTAACAAATTTTTATAATTGTAAAGTCGAGAAAAAAAAAAAAATCATTCCAAAGCCAAAAAGTTACTGTAGAAGAAAGATATATTGACCCTGAAAAAGAAACTGATGTATTACAGTTTGAAAAAGTAATACATTTCTCAGAGATAATAATATATCAAGAAAAAAATATTAACAAGTTAGAATAATTAAAAATACACAAAAATGTAAATTATGGCATAAGCATACTAAGAATATTATTAATAGCAATAGGAATATTGGTAAAATGTATAATATATAAGAGAAATAAAAATACGAATTTAAATGTAGAGCTACAAACTCAACCTCTTTCAAATCAGGAAAACACAAGAAAAATAATTGGTCCCATGTCAAGCTCAAAATTATAACTATACTTTTACAATCTTAAGGTTGGTATCCAGCTCTCAAGTAATTGCTCGAAAAAAAAACATTATTTCTTCAAGTTAATCTGACAGCAAGTTACGCATTGTGAATGATCCACATTAGAAGAGCAAGAGAGAATAAACAAAGAAAATAAACTTTGTGCGTAATATGTAAGTATGTATGTGTGTTGTAACATAAGTATTTTCCTTGGGATTTGAGGAATGTTGTTGACGATTAGTAAGTTTTATACAACATTTCGAAATAAAATATACTTCATAATAATGATTTTAACTAATTTAGGATGAATTTAACGATTATTTTTAATTTCCTTCAAGAAACAATTGTTGATTTGATGTTTCTTCGCAAAACCAGGTTTGCCATATTCGCATTTTATTGAAAAAAAGTATTAAAAATTAGTATTAGAATACTTTAGAGCTGCATACTAGCACAAGTAAATTTATCGCAGGAAAGTTTCTTGTCCGTCTCTTAAGCGTTTTTTTATATGAAGTTTTTACATTTCTTGAGAGCTGGATACTAAGCTATAAGTAAGTTTTATAATCACTAGTAATAATAAGAAAACTTGGCAGCATTCAATGGAGACCATTGAATCTAGGGGTGGAGGAGTCACATATTGACATACACTCCCTAGAAAAAAATAATAAATATGCAATCTTCATTTCAAGATAGACTTTATACACGAACTCTATCTTGAAACGAATCAAGTTTACTTACACATTTTCTGCTGATAAAACAGATGTGTGTTTGTATGTAAATAAATATAAACACATGTATAAGTGCCTGCGTGCACTTCAAATCAGAATATAAGCAACAAATTGAAATAAAGAAAAATGCAGTCGAAGATTAGATCTAAGAAAAAGAAGCTCAGTGTTTTTATTTTTAACTGTAGAGTTGACATAAAGAGCCAAGAAGAAGTTGAGCTCTTTATGACATCAAAACTATCTGTGTACGACTTTGCCGAACAAATAATGTATACATAAACCAACATACAAATATGCGTACACATGTAAATATGTTACCCATAAAAACTACAAACATTGCTTTACAAAAACAACAGTCGTTTCAAATAGCATCATACATACTTATATGCGTTCACATGTAGATATGTCACCAGCAAAAATTAGGAATATTGTTCTACAAAAATAACAATGGTTTCAAATAGCATCAGCAGCGTCATAAATCAATATGGCAGCCAAATAGTCGATGCCGAAATTTGTAGAAAAACACACAACAACAGTATTTTCATTCATGAACGCAAGCGCACTTTCAACAGGCAAACTTGCTTCATTCATAAAAACAAATACCATTACATCTCCCCGCATGCCTTTGCCTACAAGCGTCTGTTCGCGACGATGGCAAAAGCTAAAAATCATAAATTGAACAATTTCTGACATTTGCATGAGAAGGAAAAAGCGACAACCCCGCAAATATAAGTATAGAATAAAATTGACAACATAGTTAATTTGTCGATTTTTAAGTCAAGAAATGTGAAAAAGAAAATATGTATTCAATATTCCTCTGATTTATGTGTACAGTGAATCCCGGTTAAGTAGTACTCCGCTTAAATGAAAATCATCCCTCTTAACTGCCTATATCTTGCTGCATTCCACGGTTTGTTTTTAGAAATACATTCAAACTATTGTTTTAAGTACAACTCGGTTAAGTATCCGTAGTCGCTTATGTACCATATTATATTTTTATTTTTGACCACAAAAATCTGTATCTTTGATTGTGGCACATAACCGGGATTGACTGTACTTTTCAAGGAATGTAAAAAATATTTTTACGCGGCTTGCAAAAATCTGCGTCGATATGTATGCAAGCTCACACACAAACATACATATCTACGCTGGTTTGTTGGCGAAGCTGGTACAAAGGCAAGGGAAGCAGTGGCAATTGGCGATTGTTGGTTTGTGTTTTCGGCACAGCTCGGATTCTCTACCAACAACACATTGTTGTGACGCTTCAGTCTTTCGACACATTGACTTTGACATGAAAGCAAAAAATATGAGCTTCGCCATTGGTTGTCCGCAACGAGGGAATTTGAAAAAAAAATATATATTTTACATCCGCGAACGCGCGGATGAAATGAGAACACGTGTGGTTCTTGTGGATTGCCAAATACAAATCAAATCTTTATTTCTGAAATACCAATATATATATTGTACATTTTGGTTTTATTTACTTAAAGTTAAAGCTGAAGTGTAAGCATCAGCTTGATTGAATCCAGAACAAAGAGTTAATTACAATTTTAGCTGTGACAGAAAATTCCAGCAGAACGTTAAGCGTTCTGATTTCTTTACGATTGTTATTGTTATGCCTTCTTGTGAGGGCTAGCGATATTGTTTTGATAATAATGGATTATTGGATTCAGAACGGAAAAAGCATATCGAATTCTTAAATAATCAAAAACGCTAGTTATATTTCTAATTTATGAGACAGTGTAATTGCAAAGTGCAAAGATTCAATTTTATTTACAGTTATGGTTAGGTTGCTATGCGGAGGCTATCGGTAACTCCCCTCTTCCTAAAATGAATCGTCCCCGATTCACTATTATTTTGAGTTAATTTATATATTTGGTTCAAAAGAGCATTATAAGTGATTTCTTGAAATTGCGCATATACGATTGGTTTGGGAATTTCGCGAGATTTTTTTAATTTCAGTATTAAATAAGTTATGAAACTTATTCCCAAGATGAAAATTATGTACCAAAAATATGAATGGACTGTTATGTTCTTGTTCCGTTCTGCTAAAATACTTATATTATCTAATTTTAACAGTTTATTTGTTGTTTCAATATATTCTAAATTTTCAAAAGTATTTATACTGTTATTTTTAAAATAATTCCAAATTTTTACTTCAAGGCTTTTATAAGATTGATTATTTATTACAGTATAATTTTCAAATGTTATTAAATATGTTCCATTTAATGTTTGATTATCTACAATATTTTTTCCTGAAACTAATATCGCTCCTGATTTAATTTCTTCAATTTGTAAGTTTTTTTCTTTTAATTTATTACATTTTCCTTGTTTTTTGTTTAAAATTTCTGACAAACATGTGACTTTTCTTATTTAGTTTACAATAGGTTTTTGAAATTTTTGTTTTACAATTCTGAATATTAAAAAATTTATTATTACTGTATATTATGTTCTGGTCAATAATAAGCTTACCATCTAATTGAGCTATGGCTCTTACATCATAGTACTTACATGTTAGTTCTATTTTAGGGTATTTTATATAAATTATTATTATGTTTCCTTTTTGGGCTATTTTAAATTTAGAGATGTCCATTAAATCTGTTATAGTCATAATACCGTGTTGGTAATATGTTATGTTTTTTAGTTCATCAAAGTGTAAAATTGTTGGATTTAAAATTCCAATTTTACCAAAAGTTATTGTATTTATTGAATTTTGCAGCTCATGTATAACATATTGATTTCGTTTTCATTTTATTTTCCTATTTGTGGTATCACCTTTGATATTATTAACTGTGTCAGTTAATTCTGTTATTATTTTAAAAATTTCTGAATTTGTTGTATATTGTTTATTGTTATTTACTACTAGTTCGTCCAATTTGTCATTAATTTTTACAAAGTCGTCATGGTCTGGTGTACCAGCTATCCATTTCCAAAGTGTTCCTAATTCATTTATACCCCATTTTTGCCGAAAATTGGTTTGTTTTAATTGGTCTAATAAAGTTTTAAAAAAGTAAAATAATTATCCAAATTTCAGATTCAGTTTCCTGTGTAATAATTCCTAAGCTGTCGTGATTTTGTTCGTTACTCGTCTTACTGTAAAAATTTCTACTTTCGTCTGCTATTATATTTTCAAAATAAGATAAATTAGTAAAGTGGAATAGGTCCCCGTATTCTTCATAAATGGAAACATCTCCATTTTCGATAAGCACGTAGTTTTGTCGGGTATAGTTTAAAACACCAGCGGCTGCTGAGCTGATTAATGCAGTCAAAATTAAAATGATCATTTTGGAAACCTATAATAATTATGATTTTATATTATCTTTATGAATAATTCTATTTCTATTATTAACTATTATTTTATTCTCTAAATTTTCCTTAATTTGTTGTTTTTTATATCTAGGTTCTAATTTATTCCTCTCTCCTATTATTTTCTCGTAAATGATTTGGCCGGAATGATATTGCTTATCTGATCCATGTTTATTATGAAACGTTAGCATTTTCTCCTGTGCTTGCTTTAAAGTTGTTGGCAAATTCTCACGGTTTATTTTATTATAAAGTACTTCATTTGGTTTAAAATTTGTTTCTGAATTTATTGTTGTATTGTATTTTTGCGCAGCTCTAAGTATTGTTTCTAAATTACTGACAATATTGTATTCTTCTTTTATACATCTGACTATTTCAATTATTGTTGAATGGGCTCTTTCAACTTGTCCACTAGTTATGCTGTGACGTGGATCACAAAAATAAATTTCAATATTTAACCTTTGCATTAAGGATTTAAATGTTGGTATGGTAAAGCTTGGTTCATTGTCTAAAGCAATTTGTTTTACTTCTGTGAAGCTTTGAAGCAATTCTAAAACCTTTTCTTCGATATTTGATTTATCTTCTATATGTTTTAATATTAAAAATTTTGAATAAGCGTCTACACATGTGACAAATTTTAGTTACTGTGCGTAGAAAATATCTAAATGAAGTTGTTCCCCTTCTTTTTCTGGGATTGGGGCTTTGCCTATTGGTATATTCTTGGGATGGCGATCATATTTATTTTTGTTGCATATCATACAATTCCGAACGTGTTCTTTCATTTGTTTCCTCATTTCTGGCCAGTAATATAATTTTTCAATTTGTTTGATATTTTCATTATAGCTTCGATGAGCTCTATTATAACTGATCTTCTCTATTAATAATATCCATTGGAAAAAGTTTTGTAAATACAAATTTGTTCTGAAAAGTTTGTTTGAGAGTTTCTTGGACTACATGCAAATCTTCAACGGTGCAGTGAATCCCCGTCACTAGCTTTGGCTGAATATATTCTTTCAAATTTCTACTGTATCAAGTTCTATTAAATGCCTTTTATTTCCAAAGATTTCGATTAACTCATGGACCGTAAATCTGTTCTTACATAATGTTATTTGTAGTTTAAATTGACTTATGGGTTTTTGTGTTTCTTGTATTTGAACGCTTTCACTACTCTGTGATGAATGTTGAGATTCCTGACTGTGGGAATCATCAGAAATGTTACATAATTCAAGACGCGACAATGCGTCAGCTACAATATTGGATTTACCGGGTTGGTATACAAATTTTGGAGAAAATTCTTCTATAATTGCGTGCCATCTTTTCATTTTTGGATTAGGATTGCGAGGTGATAAAGCAAATGTTAATGGTTGGTGATCAGTATGTATTTCCAAATTGGTTACTCCATAGAGATAATTTCGTAGATTTTTTAGTGCCCAAACAATGGCATGAAGCTCCTTCTCATTAGTTGCGTAATTTTTTTCTGTTTTATTAAAAGTTTTTGAAATGAAGGTAATTGGTTTACCCCCTTGCGATAGTACCGCACCCATTGCAACGTTAGATGCATCGGTAGTTAATACAAATGTTTTTGAGTAGTCAGGCTGTATCAATTCCATTTCTGAGGCGAATAGTTTTTTTTAATTTATTCAATGCACATATTCCTTCCTCATCTAGAGTTATTTCCAATTTTTTTGATTTATTTTTAGAAATCCTACCGTTTTCTGCTGATAGGTATTTTGTCAAAGGTTTGGCTATCGCAGCATAGTCTTTAACAAACTTACGATAATATCCTGCAAGTCCCAGGAATCCTCTTAATGCTCGCAAACTTTTTGGTATTGGATAGTTTAAGATTAATTTTATTTTATTTGGGTCTGTTTTTATGACATTTTGAGCTACTATGTAACCCAAAAACTCTATTTCTTCCGCGAAAAATTTTGATTTATCTAATGAAATTTTCATATTAGGATTTTTTAAAATTTTTGTAATTGCTTATAAATCCTTTAAGTGTTGAGTTACGTTTTTCGAAAAAATAATTATATCATCCAGATAAACGTGACAGATTTTTCCTATATGTTCTCGAAAAATATCATCCATTGAAAAATTCTAGTGGCATTTTTTAACACAAAAGGCATCCTTAAAAATTCATATTTCCCATTATTAACGGAAAAAGCTGTTTTCTCAATATCATTTTCTGTCATTAAAATTTGATGAAATCCTGATTCTAGATCAATGGTTGAAAAATATTTTGCTTTGCCTAGATTAGATAGTATTACGTTTGTATCCAGAATCAGATAACGATCAGAAATTGTATGCTCATTTATTTTTTTGTAGTCGATTATCATTCTAAGTTTTGGTGTTCCATTATCATTTGTACCTTTTTTTGGTAGCACCAAAATTGGTGAGTTATACGGACTTTTACTTGGTCTTATTATATTATCGTTAATCATTTTATTTATTTCTTCATTACCAAATGAGTTTACAGATAAGGGATATGGATATTGTCTGCTCCATATCGGATCCTCATTTTTCATTCTTATTTCTGCTTTCACATTTGTCATGAAGGGAAAGCTTGTATTGATATTTGAATGAGTTTAGCAATTTTTTCTTTTATTTTTGTTTTAAGTTCAGTTAATTTTTCATCTTGATTTTCAGAATTTAACTTTTCGTAATTCTTTTCCGAATAATAATCATTATCGTTATTAACTTCTGAGCCTCTTTCACCCAATATCGAATAGTTATTATTAATGTTGCCGGAAAATTCATCGGCTGGCGTTGTAGAACATTTCTGTTCCACAATATTTTTGTCCCAAAAGAATTTCTTTAAATAAACTATTGTCCGTAAAATCTTCGCCTGGCTTTGTAGAACTTTTTCGTTCCACAATATTTTCTTTATAATTACTTTTTTCATTACGCTGGTATAAATCGTCAGCTGGCGTTTTAGAATTTTTTTGTCCCAAAATAAAATTTTTTAGTATAATATTGCCGGTAAAATCTTCGGCTGGCGGTGTAGAACTTGTTTGTTCCACAATTTTAATATTTTTTTAATTTTTAATATTACCGATACTTTTTTCGGATAGTTTTTTGGAAACTTCTTGTTCCTCAGTTTTGTTTTCAAAATAAATGTTCATACTTATGTTTTCATTTTTCATGTTATTGTTTACCCTATAATTAATTTTCCCATTGGACACATCGATAAGTGCCTCAATATTTTTAAGGAAATTGTATCCCAAAAGGAGATCCGATTCTAATCCTTCTATTTGATTGAAGATTTCTTCGGCTCCAAATAGGGTAATTAAGTGGTAAAATTTGATTATGGAATAGCCATTCACGGTTTTTATGCGCTTATAAATGGCTAATTCGTTTTTATTATTATAATCCCCAGGCTTAATATAGCATGAGGTTGCTCCCGTATCAACTAGAGCTTTTAAGTTTTTATTTAATTTTGAGTCATGATATTTGAAATAGGGGAGTTCGTCCCTTCTTCGCCTAAAAAATGGCTCTCGTTTATATTATTAATTCTCTGACTCTTTTCTTGCGGGCGAAAGCTATTATTACTTTCTCTATGCCGCTTTACCCCATGTGCTTCCTGATTTTGTCCCCTATTGGCCTGTAAGTTTGCATTCGTTTGCATAGGTTTTACATTTTGATTAAAATTGCTATTTCTTTGTTGTTGGTAAAAATTGTTAGTACTCTGTTGCCCCCTCATATTAAAATATCTATTGTAAAGTCTGGATACAGATGGATCTATATCCTTAGGAGTTGGTGTAGGAAAATTATGTATATTGTTATTGGGAGGGTTGTTCCTTTAAGGAAATCTTAAGTTATTGTTTGTGTACGTTGGCTTCACCCTGTTTCTGTCATACATGAAGTTTTGTGAAAACCGGGCTGTTCCATGGTTTGTTAATGCATCATTTGCATCATGCGTTATTTTATTTCTAAGTATTGTGAGTGTGTATAAGTATTTTCTACTACCCTTCACGTATAGGCTCATAGCGTTAAGCGCTGCCTCTCTCCAACTAACATGTGAATTCATCCTACCAGTAAATTCAGGTACGGATATAACTACATCCAACGATTCTTGACAGGCTATATTATCGTCTATCGTATGTGTTAGGAAATCGGTTGCACTAGTGGTATTGACTACTATTTGGAAGCGTAATTGCTCTACTTCCTCACGTAATGCTATATTCTTCTTCTTTACTGGCGTAGACACCGCTTATGCGATTATAGCCGAGTCAACAACAGCGCGCCACTCGTTTCTTCTCTTCGCTACGTGGCGCCAATTGGATATTCCAAGCGAAGCCAGGTCCTTCTCCACTTGGTCCTTCCAACGGAGTGGAGGTCTTCCTCTTCCTCTGCTTCCCGCGGCGGGTACTGCGTCGAATACTTTCAGAGCTGGAGTGTTTTCATCCATCCGGACAACATGACCTAGCCAGCGTAGCCGCTGTCTTTTAATTCGCTGAACTATGTCAATGTCGTCGTATATGTCGTACAGCTCATCGTTTCATCGAATGCGATATTCGCCGTGGCCAAGGCGCAAAGGACCATAAATCTTTCGCAGAACTTTTCTCTCGAAAACTGGCAAAGTCGACTCATCGGTTGTTGTCATCGTCCAAGCCTCTGCACCATATAGCAGGACGGGAATTATGAGCGACTTATAGAGTTTGGCTTTTGTTCGTCGAGACTTTACTTTTCAATTGCCTACTCAGTCCGAAGTAGCACCTGTTGGCAAGAGTTATCCTGCGTTGGATTTCCAGGCTGACATTGTCGGTGGTGTTTACGCTGGTTCCAAGTTAGACGAAATTATCTACAACTTCAAAGTTATGACTGTCAACAGTGACGTGGGAGCCAAATGCGCGAGTGCGACGACTGTTTGTTTGATGACAGGAGATATTTCGTCTTGCCCTCGTTCACTGCCAGACCCATTTGAGTTACTTCCTTGTTCAGTCTTGAGAAAGCAGAACTAACGGCGCGGGTGTTAAGGCCGATGATATTAATATCATCGGCATACGCCAGCAGCTGTATACTCTTGTAAAAGATTGTACCTGCTCGACAAAGTTCTGCAGCTCGAATAATTTCCTCCAGCAGCAGATTGAAAAAGTCACACGATAGGGAGTCGCCTTGTCGGAAACCTCGTTTGGTATCGAACGGCTCGGAGAGGGGTTTCCCGATCCTGACGGAGCTTTTGGTGTTGCTCAACGTCAGTTTGCACAGCCGTATTAGTTTTGAGGGGATACCAAATTCAGACATCGTGGCACAAAGACAGCTCCTTTTCGTGCTGTCGAAAGCAGCTTTGAAATCGACGAAGAGGTGGTGTGTGTCGATTCTTCTTTCACGGGTCTTTTCCAAGATTTGGCGCATGGTGAATATCTGGTCGGTTGTTCATTTACCAGGTCTAAAGCCACACTGATAAGGTCCAATCAGTTTGTTGACGGTGGGCTTTAATCTTTCACACAATACGCTCGACAGAACCTTATATGCGATGTTGAGGAGGCTAATTCCACGGAAGTTGGCGCAGATTGTGGGGTCTCCTTTTTTATGGATTGGGCATAGCACACTTAAATTTCAATCGTTGGGCATACTTTCGTCCGACCATATTTTACAAAGAAGCTGATGCATGCACCTTATCAGCTCTTCGCCGCCGTGTTTGAATAGCTCGGCCGGTAATCCATCGGCCCCTGCCGCTTTGTTGTTTTTCAGACGGGCAATTGCTATTCGAACTTCTTCATGGTCGGGCAATGGAATATCTGCTCCATCGTCATCGATTGGGGTATCGGGTACGGTTTCTCCTGGTGTTGTGAGTTCCTGCATTCAGCAGGCTGGAGAACTGTTCCCTCCATAATTTCAGTAAGCTCTGGGCATCGGTGGCTAGATCACCTTGGGGGTTCTACAAGAGTATGCTCCGGTCTTGAAACCTTCTGTAAGCCGACGCGTCTTTTCGTAGAATTTTCAAACATTACCTCTGTCGGCCAGCTTATCAAGCTCTTCGTACTCTCGCATTTCGGCCTCTTTCTTTTTCTGTCAAATGCGTCTTGCTTCCCTCTTCAACTCTCGGTATCTATCCCATCCCTCACGTGTTGTGGTCGATCGTAACGTTTCGAGGTAGGCAGCCTGTTTTCTCTCCGCTGCGACACGGTACTCCTCGTCGTACCAGCTGTTCTTTTGCACTTTCCGAAAACCAATGGTTTCGGTTGCAGCTTACGTAAGGAGTTTGAAATGCCATCCCACAGTTCCCTTATACCAAGTTGTTGACGAGTGCTCTCAGAGAGCAGGAGTGCAAGCCGAATAGAAAATCGTTCGGCTGTCTGTTGTGATTGCAGCTTCTCGACGTCGAACCTTCCTTGTGTTTGTTGGCGTGCGTTTTTTGCTGCACAGAGGCGGGTGCGAATTTTGGCTGCAACAATATAGTGGTCCGAGTCGATGTTAGGACCTCGGAGCGCACGCACATCTAAAACACTGGAGACGTGTCTTCCGTCTATCACAACATGATCGATCTGGTTGGTGGTTTTTCGATCCGGAGACTGCCAGGTAGCTTGATGAATCTTCTTATGCTGGAATCTAGTACTACAGATAACAATATTTCGGACCCCGGCGAAGTCGATCAGCCTCAACTCATTTGGGAATGTTTCCTCGTGGAGGCTGAATTTACCGACCGTAGTGCCAAAGATACCCTCTTTGCCCACCCTGGCGTTAAAGTCGCCAAGCACGATTTTGACATCGTGGCGGGGCATCTCTCATAAGTGCGCTCCAAGCACTCATAAAATGCATCTTTGGTCACATCGTCCTTCTCCTCCGTCGGGGCGTGGGCGCAAATCAGCGATATGTTGAAGAACCTCGCTTTGATGCGGATTGTGGCTAGACGTTCATTCTCCGGAGTGAATGATAGTACTCGGCGACGGAGTCTCTCTCCCACCACGATAAGGCGAGTTATTAGTTCTACGGTCAAAGCGTCACTGTTAGCCATTTTGTCTTATGTTCAGTTTCTGGTCTTTTTGCTAAATATTTTTTGTTTTATCCCTTCTAGTAAGAGGTGCTTTTTTATTCTGGAGGGTCTGGAGTTCAGAATCGCAGAATTAAGCTTTAATATAAACCGCAGGGTCCCCCTTGCGGTGGTGAATCGTGGCTTCAATATATTTTCGTTATGTGGCTGGTCGAGCCTTTAATTATTATTTTATTGAAAAATTTATTGGTTGGATTAATTTTTTATAATTCTCTGGAGGGTCCCTTGGGTGGTGAATCGCAGAGAATTTTAAATTGTTATAAGATGGAGGGTCCCCCCGAGCTTTTAATTATGTAATTTATTGGTTGTACAAACCATTAGTTATAGTTTCTATTTCTTTATTTTTTTAGTTTAGGACATTTCCTAGTCAAGAATGATAGAATACAAGATTACGACACTAGTTTACCGTTAGTTTTTTTCGGTTTAGCTCTTGACAATTCTTACAAAAACAAATACATTGTGCAACAATTTCGTGACGTCACACTTCTGCCTAGAGAAGAACAAGCATAGAAATGCATACAAATTGTAAACAGAAAAGTAAACACTTTTGGAAATTCCCAAAATAATATTAATTCATTCGTCTTTGCAGGAAAAATTTCAGTGGAATGTTTAGAATATTGTTGCGAGAAAAGATATAAGTAGTTTTAGGCACATCCACAATAAATATAGTGTGGAAATTGTTCAAATGAAGAAAACCAGTGAAAGTGTACTGTTGTATTTATTTAAATTTCCAAGCATAAATATATTAATTTTTTAAAATGAAATGTGCAGTGGCTTGTTGTAATAATTATTATGCAATTAAAGGATCGAAATCGAGTTTTTTCAGTTTTCCGGTCCATTTAAAAGTTGCCAAAAAATGGGTGTTATTTTGCAAAAGAAATGATATATTTAACACTAAATCCTCTTTAATAAAAATATGTTACAAATATATCTTCAATATAATTTCACAATTCTTTTATCATAATTTCATACATCTGATAAATCTCAACTTATAATATATGTATATATTTATATACAACACAAGAAACGTCTTCTACATTTGAATCACAACTTAATAGACAATTTTATTATTTATAGGCCGATATATTTCTTTATAAATGATTCAAATCTTTTCACTCAACATTATTCAATCGCTTCACTAAAACTTTTCATTAAAATCGAAATAATTAATAATATTTTGCGAATTTACAAAAGTGATCACTTTTCTGTTTACAATTTGCAGGCCATTTGACAGTTTTTCACTCTTGTTCTTCTCAACACGCAACTATGACGTATCATAATGGCGGTTGTCGTAATCTTGAATTCTATCATTCTTGTTTCCTAGTATCGTGATCGCCCTAACAAAAGTCGCAGTATGACAGTTTTTTATATTTAATACTTGGGCTATTTCCCATTTCTAATATATATTCTAAATATAGTTAATTTAAATTTAAACCTACAAATGTATTCTTTCGCTGTCTATTATAATTCCTGCTAATGATGCTGTTGTTGCTACTGCTGTTGTTATCGCTGTTTCCTCTATGATTGCTGCTGCCGTTGTTGACACGTCCGCTGATGTTGTTACCACTGCTGCTTGGCTATTTTTGCAATTTAAGTCACTCTTTATTTTTTAAAGTTTCGTATTTTGTTGATTAGTTATGTTTTAATTAATTTTTTTGATTATTAGTTTTTGAATCAATTTAGAAATTTTTAAATTTTTTTGTTTTCGTTATCCTGTGATTGTCACTTCGTTGCTTGTTCTTAATCACACAGTTATTTTTTAGTGGAAGTTTTTCAATTACACTTTTTTGGTCAGTGTTACTTTTAGTTATTTTTTTGTGAAAGTTTTTCACTTACACTTTCTTTGGTCACTGTTATTATTCAAATAAATGATTTAAAAAAAAATTTTCTTGTTTTTATTATCCTGCGATTGTCACTTCGTTGTTTGTTCTTGCCCACTTTATTTCAGGTTTCAAATAGTTACTTTTTAGTGAAACTTTTCACTAGGTATTGTTATTATATCCTTGACTTGGTGTAAATTATATTATTTTAACTTAACTGTTTAGTAGGCACTTTAACTTCAATTTTTTCAATTCGTGCCAAACTATTTTCAATGACAACTTTTTATAATTTTAACTTCGCAATTTTTGATAACACAACTTTTTATAAATTTTACTATACTAGGCATTTTTGGCTGGTGCCAAACTATTTTTAATGAAAACTTTTTATACTTTTATATTCACAAGTTTTGATAACACAACTTTTTATAAACTTTACTATACTAGGCACTTTTTGACTCGTGCCCCACCTTGGGCGCCAATTAATTCCCGCAACGAGGGATTTAAAAAAAAATTTATATATTTTACATCCGCGAACGCGCGGATGAAATGAGAACACGTGTGGTTCTTGTGGATTGCCAAATACAAATCAAATCTTTATTTCTGAAATACTAATATATATACATTTTGGTTTTATTTACTTAAAGTAAAAGCTGAAGTGTAAGCATCAGCTGGATTTAATCCAGAACAAAGAGTTAATTACAATTTTAGCTGTGACAGCAAATTCCAGCAGAACCTTAAGCGTTCTGATTTCTTTACGATTGTTATTGTTATGCCTTCTTGTGAGGGCGAACGATATTGTTTTGATAATAATGGATTATTGGATTCAGAACGGAAAAAGCATATCGAATTCTTAAATAATCAAAAACGTTAGTTATATTTCTAATTTATGAGACAGTGTAATTGCAAAGTGCAAAAATTCAATTATATTTACAGTTATGGTAAAGTTTCTATGCGGAGGCTATCGTTTACTTGCACATATTTACATACATTTGTTGCATGTAGACAAATTAACAAACACTATGCGTATGGTTCTTTTATATTTGTTTACATGCAAACATAATTATATGTATATAGGCAAATGTGCGACTGCTTGGTTTTTTAATATGATATCGAAAAGTTTATTGACCAAAGCAAATATTTATTTAAGTATATAAATATACATATGTATGTCGTACCAAACCTATATAAAATGCATATTTAGGTAGTAATACAAATTTTATTGAATTATACATATATTTGCAAATATTTTATGGAATTCATCATAAAATATCTCAATTTTAAAATATATATGTACATACTTATGTGCTTTCTTAACAAATGCATATATGTATGTATATTGATCTATAAATTATATGCAGCATCGTTTGCACATAGTAAAAAAGGAAAAGGGAATCTGTAAGCGTACATTCCTTAACATTGGAATTATCATTATTTTTCTCATTTAACACTGAAAATGCTCAATTCTTCTATTTTCGTGTCCCCTGATGTTAAGTGGTGAAACGCGCTAATAATTTTCTGTGGAGAAACGCACTCCAGAGAACGTATGTATATTTATAGAGAAGGTCCAACAACTGACAAGCGAGTAAACTGTCAAAAGCTAACAAAATGCGATGAGCGTGTTTCACCACAGTTAGCTCAGAAGGAGAAATGTTAACAGTGACACGTGAACAGAGCTGAGCATTTAATGAAAATTATGCTCAGAAATATACATTGCTATTACAGACGTATGTTAACCTTTTGCTTATATTTTTATACGTTTACATTTTTATGAATACATGCAAAACTGATAACATTTTAATTAAATTTTGCTATTTTCAAAATATATATTTGTAGTTAATGTGTGAATAACAGTTAAGTTTTAAATATTTTTTATGTTTGGTAATGTAATATAATTTCATATATGAATGTTTTTATATACATACATATATGCGATATACATACTATGTATATGAGATACTATCATAATATCCTTAAAAACTTAATATATTACAATAATATTGTATGTAAATTACATTTCTTCATTTAAATTTTCATACGCATCTACATGTTAGCACATAATTACATACATACATGCATATGTAAGTACAATTCAAATTCAAATCGTGATATTATCATTTGTCAGTAAAAAGTGTGCGCGCACTGCTCTATATGTACATACATACATATGTATGCATATGTGTACGGCATTGCCCAACAAATAATGTATACACAAACCAACATACAATTATGCGTACACATGTAAATATGTCGCTCGTTTCGTTTCAAATAGCATCATACATACTTACATGCTTACACATGTAAATATGTGTGTATGGTATTTCCCCACAAATAATGCATACAAAACATACATACTTATATGCGTTCACATGTAGATATGTCACCCGCAAAAATTACGAACATTGTTCTACAAAAACAACAATGGTTTCAAATAGCGTCAGCAGCGTCACAAGTCAATATGGCAGCCAAACAGTCGATGCCCAAATTTGTAGAAAAACACCTAACAACAATATTTTCATTCATGAACGCAAGCGCACTTTCAACAGGCAAACGTGTTTCATTCATAAAAACAAACACTATTACATCTCCCCGAGCATGCCTTTGCCTACAAGCGTCTTTTCGCGACGATGGCAAAAGCTAAAAACTATAAATTTAACAATTTCTGACATTTGTATGAGAAGGAAAAAGCGACAACCCCGCAAATATAAGTATAGAATAAAATTGACAACATAGTTAATTTGTCGATTTTCAAGTCAAGAAATGTGAAAAAGAAAATATGTATTCAATATTCCTCTGATTTATGTGTACAGTAAATCTCGGTTAAGTATTATTCCGCTTGAATGAAAATCATCCCTCTTAGCTGCCCATATCTTGGTGCATCTCACGGTTTGCTATTTAAAATACATAGAAATTATTGTTTTAAGTACACTCGATTAAGTATCCGCACTCGCTTATGTGCCATATTATATTTTTATTTTTAACAAACCACAAAAATCTGTATCTTTGATTGTGGCACATAATCGGGATTGACTGTATTTGTGAAGGAATGTAAAAAATATTGTTACGCGGCTTGCAAAAATCTGCGTCGATATGTATGCAAGCTCACACACAAACATACATATCTACGCTGGTTTGTAGGCGAAGCTGAAACAGCGGCAAGGGAAGCAGTGGCAATTGGCGATCGCTCGTTTGTGTTTTCGGCGCAGCTCGGATTTTCTACCAACAACACAATGTTGTGACGCGTCAGTCTTTCGACACATTGATTCTTTAACATGAAAGCAAAAAATATGAGCTTCGCCATTGGTTGTTCGCGTCAACGGAAATTTCGCAAGAAGCATTGAATGTACATATTTACATACATTTCGTTGCATGTAGACAAATTTACAAACATTATGCGTATGGTTCTCCAGAGAACGTATATTTATAGAGAAGGTTCACCGCATTGCCAAATTTAGGGATATTTCAATTTTGGGACATTTACTGTTTTGGATGAGTGTGTTTCACCACTTAACATCAGGGGACACGAAAATAGCAGAATTGAGCATTTTCAGTGTTAAATGCACGTTCTCTGGCAGAAATATGTGTAAAACGACTGAATTCATGCGAGAATGAGTAAAGAAAATGATATAAATGATATGAAGAAAAATATACAAAGTCACACAGAGAATGTAAAAAAGCATACTCTGAGCCACATATGCAAGTTAATACCACCAGTTCACATTGCATGAACATATTCTATATCTGTTATAAATATGTAACCCATATGGTATTTTGCTAATACTGTCCACCTTAGGTGGTCCAAAAATGTAACTCATAGATTGTAAGATGAATCTTTCCACTTGTAACATATGTCCTACATATGTCCTATCTCAAGTGGATTGTAGATATACTTCCTAGAATGTAAGATTAATATTTGTATCTAGGCTTAAATAAAATATTGTATTTAAGAAAATGTAATAAAGAATACGGGGCAGTTGCCCGTAGTTGCCCAAACTCGACAGAGTAATTAATTGGCGATCCTGCCAGGAGACACGTAAACTCCTGTTGGACCAAAAACAAAAAAAAAAACAACAAAAAAACGCAAACAAGTGTCGCGAAGTCGCGAGAAAAGAAATATAAAAGTACGAGTGTATTACTCAAAGCGTACGGTGGTAATTAGAAGCGTGTAAAGCAATTAACGGCAAAATAAAAATCGCTAAGTCCAAAAAGAGACATAAGAAAAAATCTCAGCGCCACAATTGAAAAAAATTCGAGTGTGTGTTTGTGCCAACTGCCTATCGAACGCGCCACGTCTATTCGGATTACGGGCGAAAAACAAGCTAACGTACGCGTTACAACAATTGAAAAAATAAATAAAATTGAGAAGCAAAAAAAATACAACAGTTTCACAAATAAAGTGATTTTAAAATCTGAATTGAAAAACCAAAAACTGAAAGTGAAATTTTTTGAAAATTTCAAACAAATAGAAGAAAGTGCGTGGATCTATAAACTATCCACATAAAAACAAATAAATAAAAAAAATTTCTGTAAATCAGAAATTTCACCAAAAAACCTATTTCATTTAAACCTCGCACACGGCCGCCAACGACGACCGTTGCACAACTAACCGCCAAAATTTGACTTAAAAAGCAACAGCAGCAGCAAAGGCAACAATAGCCGCAACAGTAGTAACAGCAGCAATAGCAACAGTAACAACAGCAGCAGTAGAAGCAGCAGTAGAAGCAGCAACATAAAATTAGTTGTAAGTAAGGCTTATATTTATTTATTAAATGGGAAATAAACCCACTAATATTAAGTATAAAAATTGTTTACTGTGAGTATTACTACATATCTTGCTTCATGAAACTCACAAATACATATAGTATATAAACAAAAAGGCAAACCCGAAAAATAACGATAATAAGAGGCGATAGGAATAAAGAATTTTTAAGAGAACAAGATAATTGTATAACTTTTTAAAATGGCAGTGAATAATTTTACTGTAGGCGATATAGCTAGATTAATAGCTACACAAACCGCAAACTTAAGAACTGAGATAGCTCAGTTGAGTAATAGAATTAAAATTCCAACAGATGCGTCACATGTAACTGAGTATGAAACTCAAAGAATTAACGACTCCATAACATGTGACGAAAATTTAGACATAATAAAGTCTTTGCCTGAATTCTCCGGTAAATCATATGTCAGCTGGAGGGAAGCTGCAAAGAATTCGATGAGCCTATATATTGAAGGTAGTAGAAGGTATTTTGGAGCACTAACTATCCTCCGGAATGAGATTGTAGGTAATGCCAATGATATGTTAACTAATCATGGCACAGTTTTGAACTTAGAAGCAATATTTGCAAGATTGGATTTTGCTTACGCCGACAGACGACCAATTCACGTAATTGATAAAAAAATGAGCGATATGAGACAAGGATCGACATCCTTAATAGATTATTATAATGAAGTCAATCAGAAATTGACATTACTAATAAATAAAACTATAATGACGCACGGCACCAATTCAGATATTACAAAACAATTAAATATCAAGAATCGAGAAACCGCGTTAAGAACTTTTATAACTGGTTTAAATTACCCTCTAAACCAAATATTATTTACATTAACACCTACCGATTTGCCAAATGCTTTTGCTAAAGCGCAAGAACTTCATTCAAATCAAATACGATCGCAATTTGCTTTGCAGTTTACTAAAAACAACCAAGAAATTGGTTCACGAAACCAGCCTCAAGCTAACCGAAGATATTCGAATTTTCAGAATAACTTAAGGTACCCCCAAACAAATAATAATTCATGCCAAACGTATGCCAATCACCCAGAACCTATGGAAGTGGATCAATCAATCCAATTAACAAATAAACCCAATCATGTGCAAAGAAACCAACCACATGTGAGGAGTAATAGATATAATTGGCAGACAAATTATCAGCCAACAAATATACCAAAAAGGTCCATTGGAAGTGCACAAATAAGCACACATCCTCAACCAAAAATTGTTATTAAAACGGATACAAAAACTGGGCAAATCTTTAGAATTCTCATAGATACGGGGACAACCAGCTCATATATACGGGCTGGAATTTATAATTAGGCTGTTCACGGTACGGTGGTTATCGGGTTATGTGCTTATTAGATTAAAAATAACCTCTTTGCTCCGTGAGCACCCTATGTTGTATGGTTATATGCTTATTTTTACACAAACAGCTGTTCATTGTTTACAATTTAAGTTCAGTGAAACTCCAACTTATAAAATGAAGCTTTCGTATTTCTGTAGACACTAAAATTAGAGTATAAATAAATGACAAACAATGAATATTTATTTTGTACTTTATCTTTTTACTTACTTTGAGGATTTTTGTTGATTTTTGCTGATTTTTGATTCTTTTTTATCTTTGTGATGCTTTTGGATGCTTTTTATTTCGGTTTTAATTTGCCGATTGTAAACAAAAAACAGCTGTTAATAGCAGATTTTCCAATAAGAAAATCTAAATAGGAATGCCATTCGCTTAGTTTTATTTATTTTTTGTGCTGCCATTTAGTAAAATTCCAACGACTTTCTAACACTGGAAATAAGCAAATAACCACATAATCTGTAAACAAGGGCATAGGTTGGTCAACTTTGGTTATTTTGTCATACCGCATTTTGTTGTTGTTCACTTAATCACATAACCACATAACCCGATAACCACCTTATCGTGAACAGCCTAAATAATAAAAACATTTTAGTAATTAAGAAGAAGGTTAGAATCATTCATGGTTCGACCATAATAAAGCATTTTCATAATATCAATGTGTTTGGTATACAGGAACGTTTTTATGAAATTAACAATTTAGAGAGCGATCTTTTAATTGGAATTAATTTCCTGAATAAAATCGAAGCGACAATTGATATTCCGAATAGAAAATTGATTTATGGGAATAATAAAACAGAGAAAATAAATTTTCTCAATGATTTAATTATGCTAAGCCCCTTGGGACAAAAAAGTCCTGAGGCACCCGTCAACGATAATATTAGCAAAAATGATACTAAGGATAGAAAAATTAATGAAGCAAATGCTCACAACATTTTAAAAATAAATAATGTTGGAATTTCTAACGAAGTTGCTGATACGTATAACTATAATAATAATGAAACGAAAGATATCAACATTCCATTGCTAAGAGAGGATGTTATTAAAATAATAAATAAAGCTCATCAAAACGTGAACATGGATTTACCTTTTAGAACAGATATTAAAGCAGAAATTAGAACCGAGAATGACAAACCTATATGGTCCAAACAATATCTTTATTCTATATCTGCAAATAATTTTGTTAATAAGGAAATCGAAAGTTTACTCGCAAAAGGGATTATACGACATAGTAAAAGCCCTTATAATTCTCCCGTTTGGGTCGTTCCAAAAAAAGGAATAAATGAAGATGGTGGTCCGAAATTAAGACTGGTTCTCGACTTTAAAAAAATTAATGAAAAAACAATAACCGACAGGTACCCAATGCCTAATCCCGAGGTGATACTTTTTAATTTGGGAGAATCAAAATACTTTTCCACAATAGATTTAGAGCCTGGATTACATCAGATATTGATGGAAGAAAACGATATAGAAAAAACAGCATTTTCTGTAAATAACGGAAAATATGAATACCTGAGAATCCCATTTGGACTTAAAAATGCTGCAAGTATATTTCAGAGAGCAATGAATAATATTTTACATGAATTTATAGGAAAATTTTGTCACGTATATGTTGACGACATAATAGTATATTCAAAAACTCTAAAGGAATATATATCTCATTTGAAATATATAGTACAAACCCTCGAAGAAGCCCATATGAAAATATCTATAGAAAAATCTAAATTTATAGAAACCGAGGTGGAATTTTTAGGATACGTTGTATCCCATAAAGTTATAAAAACTGATCCCAAAAAAGTAGAGACAATAAAAAATTACCCATATCCCACGACGTTATGACAAATTAGAGGATTTTTAGGATTAACTGGATACTATAGAAAATTTATAGGAAATTATGCAACAATAGCTAAACCACTAACAAAACACTTAAAGGGAGAAAATGGTAAAATATCGCAGTATATGTCCAAAAAAACAATTATTAATCTTGATCAAGAAGGAATTGTTGCTTGTGAAACCTTAAAAAGAGCGTTACAAGAACAAGTTAAATTAGCTCAACCAAACTTTGAGAGAAAATTAATTTTAACTACTGATGCATCTAATGTTGCTGTAGGTGCAGTTTTATCCCAAGAAGGAAGACCAATAACATTTACTTCAAAGACATTAAACTCTACCGAACAAAATTACGCAACAAACGAAAAAGAATTATTCGCCATAGTTTGGGCATTAAAGACATTACGCCATTATCTTTATGCAGTAAAAAATTTAGAAATTCATACGGATCATCAACCATTAGCATTTGCAATATCTGAAAAAAATCCAAATATTAAAATGAAAAGATGGCGAGCTTTTATTGAGGAGTTTTCTCCATAAATAATTTATAAACCGGGAACAACAAATGTAGTTGCTGACGCATTATCAAGACAAGTATTAAATAATTTAACTAGTTCATGTGAGTCGAGTGACTCAAGTGATTCACTAATAGAAACCCAACATTCCGCAGAAAGTAGCGATGAGTACCAAATTCGTGAAACAAAAAAACCTTTGAATCATTTTAAGCAACAGATAGTAATCGATAATGTAGCAAGAATTACTGTCTTAGAGACTATTTCTTCTTTTAATAATAAACGTTTTTTATTTGAATATGACAGACCAGAAAATATAATTGGAATTTTAAAAGAATATATGAATCCAAAAGCAGTTACAGGAATATTTTGCACACCTGAAGTGCTATATGCAATAAAAAACATTTTGAAGGAGACATTTCCCACGATAAAATTTCTATATACTAAACTATTCCCTAATGATATATGCAATAAAGAAGATCAAGGATCGATAATCGAGCAAACACATAATAGAGCGCATAGAAATTATAGGGAAAATTTGGCACAAATTAGGCAGCAATATTATTGGCCTTTAATGATAAAACAATTTAAACAGTATGCAAAAAATTGTAACATATGTAATAGTAATAAATATGAAAGACATCCGAAACTCATTCCAATAGGGGAAGCACCAATACCAAAAAAGAGGTAGAAAAACTCTATATAGACATTTTTTCGCACAAAAGCTTAAATTTCTTACATGTATAGATTCATATTCCAAAATTCTAATCGTAAAATATATAGAAGACAAATCAAATTTAGAAGAAAAAGTTTTGGAGCTGTTACAAACATTTCCAAATGTTAAAAGTATAGTTATTGATAATGAACCAGGCTTAAGTACGATACAGTTCAAGTCTTTATTGGAGAGGATTAATATGCAAATTTATTATTGTACACCACGCCACAGTACAAGTAATGGCCAAATAGAAAGAGTTCATTCAACACTGATTGAAATCTCCAGATGTTTAAAGCAAGAACACAGCTTAATTAGAAATTTTGAATCAATTATGAGAGCAGTTCAACAGTATAATAAAACAATTCATTCTGTAACAGGTAAACAACCTTGCAACATTTTATTTAATAAAGAGCCTCATGATAATATGAAAAATGTGTTGCAAAATGATCAAGAGAAAATGCTAGAGCATCATAACAAGAAAAGGCTTCAGAAAAGTTATCAGAAAGGAGATATTATTTACGAAAAAATTTATGGAGAAAGAAATAAATTGAACCCCAAATACAAAGACAAGTAGTATTAGAAGATTTAGGAAATACAATTAAAATACAAAACAGAAACAGAATAATACATAAAGATAATATTAAATCTTAAAATTCTTTAGTTTCACAATGTTATACATCATCATACTTTATACGGCAATGCCATTCATCACAGCTAAAATTGAAATTATGGATCTCAATCACGGGGATGGGTATTCTCTTCTGAACGTAGAAAAAGTAAAGTTGGTTGAAAGATACGACAGAATTACATATCTTATTAATACAACAATGTACAAAGAAATAGTTCACAATTTAGAGGAAATGGCACTCAAAGAAAAAGAACCGAATCCGCTTGTAATGGCTAAAATTAAGCATATTAGAACTCAGATATATACACTCACTCCACATCATAGAATTGAGAAAAGAGGATTAGTTAATATTATAGGGACAGGTCTTAAATATATTTATGGCGTCATGGACGACGAAGACCGTCAAGAAATAGAAAGCAAATTAGAAATAAATAAAATCAATGCCCACATTGTAATCGAACAAATCAATGTTCAGAAAAACATTAATGAAAAATTTAACTACCAAATTAAAGCTATTAGTGATAATACTAACAATAACTACAGGAAATTGTTTCAGAATATAAACGCCGTTAGCTCAGAATTAAATAAAATAGCAAAGGAACAAACTGTTAGGGAATTTAATGTATATTGATACTAATATCGTAAGAATAAAGAATAAAAGAGATCATAATGATGAGCCAAAATAACCTCTTAAGTAGAGATATTATTTCAGATCAAATTGGGTAAGATCAAAATTGTAATTGTCACTCAAAACGAAAATATTGTGATTTTAGTGAAGATTCCTAGTCTTACTAAAGAGACCTATCAATCAATATACATTCAACCTATACCGAATATAAATCAAGCAGAATTAAATATACAAGAAAAATAAATTTTATGTTTAAATGATATCACATATAAAAAGACTTCCATTAAAAGAGAATTAGAAGAATACAAAGACGATTGCATCGAATATTTATTTAGGAGTCAAATTAAGATGAATTGTAAATATAAGTATAATAACCAATCAAAAGTAATAGAAATGGATACGAACCATATTTACGTAATCAATGCAAAAAACAAAACCATTTATCACAACTGTAATTCTAACAACTTTACTATTAACGGTAATTATTTAATACGATTTGAAAATTGTAATGTTCAAATTGATAACTTAGTCTATAGACATCGTAAGCCTCTCAAAATGAAATTATTACCAAATCCAGTTAAGGTTATTAATATTACAATCACAAAGAATTTAAGTATGGAAGAAATACATTTTCAAAGCATTAAAAATATTCAGGAAATAACAGAACTCAGATATGAAGCAAAAAAAAGTAAAATGATAAATTACAGTCTGATAACAATTGTCAGCCTTATAATAGTAATACTAATAATCTGTAAATACAAAAAGAATAAAAGCACACAGGTTAAAATTAACATTGAACAAATTCCAATGCAAGATCAAGCCCAACCTATAGATCACATGATGGAAAGGATCAAGCACTATTCCTCTTTGAATCGGGACGCTTCAATTTAGAGGTGGGGGAGTTAATACCACCAGTTCATATTACATGAACATATTCTATATCTGTTATAAATATGTAACCCATATGGTATTTTGCTAATACTGTCCACCTTAGGTGGTCCAAAAATGTAACTCTTGATTGTAAGATGAATGTTTCCACTTGTAACATATGTCCTACATATGTCCTATCTCAAGTGGATTGTAGATATACTTCCTAGAATGTAAGATTAATATTTGTATCTAGGCTTAAACAAAATATTGTATTTAAGAAAATGTAATAAAGAAAACGGGGCAGTTGCCCGTAGTTGCCCAAACTCGACAGAGTAATTAATTTGCATGCTTATTTTGTATTATATAAACCATTGTCACATATGCGTGATTATTTTGTATTATAATATATGAACCATTGTTTTTCGAAAAATGGTAAAAATTTTATAAAATGAAATAAAAAATAGTTTTAAATAAATTATTATTTCAAAAATTACATTAATTTTTACTATTATTTAAATGAAGATGTGCCAAATGAACTTACATAAATGTGCTCATATAAACACTTCCATTCATTCCTTTAATTTCTTCAAAAAAAATTAATGACCTTCATGAAATATGCATATTCGCATTATTTCGTTATAATTTCCATATTCGTAGCAATAGAATTTCTATGTCATATATATATATATTATTTCTTTGGCACATTTGTCTGTATGTTTATGAACACAAATACGAGCCACATACGAGTACATACATTCATAACAAGTGTCGCACGCATCTTTCGCATCTCCTTTTTCAGGTCAACCAATGGCCGAAACAGGCGTTTTGTGAAAGAGTCAAGTGCTGAACACATTGAGCGCGACAGACTGCAATCTGTCAAATATTAAAATACACACGTTCTAAGGACACAGTTATGTAATTGTGCAGCTGGCTCAATAACTGTGTCTCTAAGAACGTGTGTATTCTAATATTCGTTTGCAGTCTGTCGCGCTCATTGTGTTCAGTACTTGTATGATGATAGAAAATGGGAGTTGTGCCGAAAAAAATAAACTAATTGCCACCGATTGTCACCGCTTCCCTTGTTGCTATAACAGCTTCGCCTACAAACGTGAGTAAATATGTATGTTTTTGTATGAGCTTGCATACATATCGACGCAGATTTTTGCGAGAATCATCAGAAAGTTGTTCAATTTATGATTTTAGGCTTTTGCCATCGTTGCGAAAAGACGCTTGTAGGCAAAGGCATGCTCGGGGAGATGTTACGGCCTCTGTTTTTATGAATGAAGCGAGGTCGCTTGTGGAATTTGCGCCTGCTTTTATGAATGAAATCGTTTTTGTTGTAAAATTTACTAATTTCGCTAATTTGGCTGCCATATTGACTTGTGATGCTTCTGCTATTTAGACGATTGTTGTTTTTGTAGAACAATGTTTCAATTTTTTGTTGGTGACATATTCATATGTGTACACATATGTATGTTTGTATGCTTGTGCATTATTTGTTCGGCAATGTATACAAATAGGTCTTTTTCACCAGCTTTTTTCAAAGCTTAGCTCACGTGTACATACTACTTGCTTCATTAATAAATACTAAAACTA
This sequence comes from Bactrocera zonata, assembly GCA_037783105.1. Taxonomy (NCBI): domain Eukaryota; kingdom Metazoa; phylum Arthropoda; class Insecta; order Diptera; family Tephritidae; genus Bactrocera; species Bactrocera zonata. The sequence continues at coordinate 43,475 of JBAWJQ010003911.1, forward strand.
ACTAACAATAACTAATACTAAAACTACTACTACAAACTATTTACAACTTAATTCTACCCTGAAAGAAAAAAAGAACATTATTAGTTTTTGAAGAATCGGAAATGAGAGAAAAAAGAAGGAATAAATGTGTTTTAGTTATTTGAATAATGTACTTTTATTTTACCTTTTATCCAACGGAAGTTACTAGAAAAATCAAATATGGCCTGCAATCTATGTTACCAGTTTCTTTAACTTTTCTCTTTTATTGTAAAATCTCGCCCTAACTTCATTTTTATTAAGCTCTTCCTGTTGTTGTGCCAGCCAATTTGCATTTTTTCACAGTAAAACTGTTATCAGGAAATCTAAAAATTGATGCCTATGTTCGAGGCAATCTCCAGCCTCGCTATAATACTCTGATTATTTCTGCTTTGTAATTGCAGTAATCTGGGCTAAAATCATTGATTTTATACCCACTCTGCATGAATTTGCTATAAAGAGTTCTTTATGGCAGCTCATTTGTAGGCGGCTTATTTCGAAGACTCTATCATCGGGATTAACCAGCCTTAGGTTATCTGCGCTTTTATAATTTTTAGACCTTATAAGGGCTTCCGATGAGTCGTCCAAAGAGCTATCAGTATTTCGCATTAAAATTGCACATTTGTCGCACTTCAATCTACATAAAACTTTCTGGTATATGACATATCCAGTATAGTAGCGACGAACCTGTATCTCGGCTGCTTTTTCAGTCTGAGCAAAGTGCTCATCTGGAATAAATATTTGTTCCACGGCAAGTTGCTCAGACGCTTTTAAATTTTCTTTTAGGTCGTCTTCCTGGCCAATATTTCAGTCAAGGTTTATATCGTGGTCTTCTTCGCAATTGCTGCCAGTTTGCGAGAAGTCGTGTCCCAATATGTGCATTGACAATAGCCTTGCAACAATATATTGCATTTCATGTGCGGATGGATGATTATTACATCCTAAATTTGCTCTTATTTTGTAAAAAAAAAAAGTTTTCCAGTGCATCCTGGTTCATTCTCCCTAAGAGTATAAAGGATACATTTGAATATTCTTCGAATATATCGACGCTCAATGCAATCATTGCATTTATTGTTAATACAAATGAATCGAGGCGCAATATTAGGCTGTTGGGCTTTTTTATATTTTTTATATATTCGATGTGATCTTTTAATCTCTTAATTTTTTTAATACTACCCCTTTGTATTGGCCATCTTTGCGGATTTGGATTGCAAAGCGTCTTGCAATCCAATTCGTCGAAAAGATCATTAATTCTTTTCACCAGCAGTTGGGTTGCTTTAGCGCATTTTTTAAGTGCTCATCGGAGCCCAATAAATTTTCTTTTATTGTCATCTCAATTGCCGCGGCGACCGAATTGTTAAGTACTTGTGTCGCTCTTGACACTGACATTTTTTCTAAGCTTCCGGAGTACACATGCGAATAGGTTAATTTAGGGCACATTTTAAAATTAACGTTCGCCTGGTCTATGGCATACATTTTTCGAAGAACTTTAAAAGTTGTCAGCCCATCTTGCGTTTCAACGTCATATTTTAGGAACATATTGCGCATGCATTTTATCAAATGGCAATAGTCAAACATCATATATGTATATTTTTCTTTCATTATGAAGGAAATATGGCTTTTCTGTCGTAGCGCCTAATAGATGCCTCAATTTGGCATTTTGTGCACCTTGGTCGCACACTATTGATTTGATTTTAAGCCCGATTTTTTCGGAGGCATTTATATTGCTCTTGAGCAAATTCAATAAATTCTCACTTTTAACGCCATCTTTTGCCACATAATAGGAAATCACATATTTCCATTTTGCGACTAAGCCTTTTAACATGAAAAAACAACACTTATTGCCGACCACGCTTTCCCGGTGACCTTCTCCATTATCAACGAAGTCATCAATCACATCTCGTACTTTGTTATACGTCAGATCTTTTTTTTATTGAGACTTCGACGAAAATTAATTGGCATACGCGTTCTTTTGTTTTCATTTCTTGAACAATTTTTTTTAAATTGCTCAAGACTTTCTCGTCGATACCGAGGCTGACATACCGGATCGGACGCCAACGCATAAGTGTTTTTTTGTGGGCAATGCAAACCTAAAATCGTCGCGCATAAAATTATAGGTCTTAGTTGACATATAATTGATGTTTAAAGCCATTGATTTCTCCTTTTCATCGTAGGAGTTTTTTTTTCTTTAAAATCATCTTTGCGAATGTTATCGCATGTTCATTTGCATCGCCTGTTATTATGACGTTTTTTTCCAGAGCTTGACATTTTTTCGTCAACAGGAAAACTTTCCTTTTTAGCTCTTTGATCTTTTTTATTTGCCTCAAAGAATTGCTTTGAAAACCCCTTGCTACTCGAGCGTAATGCTCGTGGTCGCGAACAGTGATATTCTCACTATCTTCGCACTTCATTTGTATCTATCGAATTCTTCAAATGATATGTCATTTGGATTTCCCATCTCTTCAAATGACATATCATTAGGTGTTGTACAATCGGTTTTTAAAACATCATATGTTTGTACAACCGGCGGCAAAACCCATTGTGATGATTGCTGACTAGTTTCGTCAGCTTCAAATTTTAAATTTAGCACAGGAACAGCTTCATTTAAAATCCGCCTTGACGAAATATCTTTACTGTGAAAATTTCTTTCACATATATATAAATTTTTTTTTTCACTGGTAACTGAAGATTGCAGGCCTTTACCCAATTCTTTCTAGCCAGTTCCGTTGGAGGATGGAGTCATGGAGTCATGTGGAAAGTTCTCTGGTCGCCATTCACTTGGGAGTGGCCAGAAACGATTCTTTTACATATGACTCAAGCTCATGATATTAATATCATCGGCCTCAACACCCGCGCCGTTAGTTCTGCTTTCTCCAGACTGAACAAGGAAGCAACGCAAATGGGTCTGGCAGTGAACAAGGACAAGACGAAATATCTCCTGTCATCAAACAAACAGTCGTCGCACTCGCGACTTGGCACTCACGTCACTGTTGACAGTCATAATTTTGAAGTTGTAGATAATTTCGTCTATCTTGGAACCAGCGTAAACACCACCAACAATGTCAGCCTGGATATCCAACGCAGGATTACTCTTGCCAACAGGTGCTACTTCGGACTGAGTAGGCAATTGAAAAGTAAAGTCCTCTCTCGACGAACGAAAACCAAACTCTATAAGTCGCTCATAATTCCCGTCCTGCTGTACGGTGCAGAGGCTTGGACGATGACAACAAACGATTAGTCGACCTTAAGAGTTTTCGAGAGAAAGGTTCTGCGAAAGATTTATGTTCCTTTGCGCATTGGCCACGGCGAATATCACATTCGATGGAACGATGAGCTGTACGAGATATACGACGACATTGACATAGTTCAGCGAATTAAAAGACAGCGGCTACGCTGGCTAGGTCATGTTGTCCGGATGGATGAAAACACTCCAGCTCTGAAAGTATTCGACGCAGTACCCGCCGCGGGAAGCAGAGGAAGAGGAAGACCTCCACTCCGTTGGAAGGACCAAGTGGAGAAGGACCTGGCTTCGCTTGGAATATCCAATTGGCGCCACGTAGCGAAAAGAAGAAACGAGTGGCGCGCTGTTGTTAACTCGGCTATAATCGCGTAAGCGGTGCCCGTTTTTCCGTTTAGTGGTAGAAACATCTGCATGGATAACTTCTTTACTACAGTTGTTTAACATTTGTTGTTGTGAAATATTACCATTGTTGGCATGCTGAAAAATAATAAACCTTACATCCCTAATGTTATGGGAGCGAATAAGACACGGGAGCAGTATTTGACAGTTTTTGAATTTTTTGTATGTGCACCCGCAAATAATCAAACACACTCATGCAAGGGCACCCACAAGCAAATATTGCAATTAGAACACACACGCACTTATATGTATGTGCTCCCGCAACCAAATTGTCAAAACACACACACGCACTTGTATGTGCACCCGCAAACATATTACCAAAACACCCACGTACTTAAATAAACACCCACAAGATAAAAACTGAACTGCTTTTACCCAGATGTAATGTCGGCACAGCATTCATTTTAAGTTTTTTTGGGCCAATCGCCTCTTTTTCGAAATGTTTCTCACAAATGAATGAGTTGGTGGCTGGAATGTGGTCAGTGGGCGAAATTTTTAGATTCTCCTTCCACTTTTCAGCCAGCTCCCATTCATTTGGGAAATGAAATAAACGTAGTACCCCACCATTGGAACTTTCGCAACCGCGAACGCGACACTTTCGAACTTTAGGCATGGTTCACTTTTTAAAATTAATTAATAAAATATTCATGTTTTAGCCGCGCAACAACACGTCTTACCCGCACAAAATCACAAACTTTATGAAAATTGGCGCAATTATTGGCACTTCAATTTTATATAAAGTTTAAAACATATTTACATATGAATAAATAATATATTTTATTTTTGCGCAATTATCGACACTTGTCAATTGGGCCAAGGAGGAGAAAGTGTACAATACTTATTTACATATGATATATACAGAAAACATGTAAGAAGAAGATTTTTACAGGTTCCCTGGTATGTGATATGTAAATATTTATTTGATTTTGGCGCAATTATTGACACTTGTCTTAATATACAAAATTGGGCCAAAACGAAACAAAGAAATACATAATTACTTTTATACATATGTCAATATGGAAATGCCGACGGCAAAACGCAAAGGCATACATTACACATACATACAAGCAATTCCTTGGTTGAAAGCAAAAATTGAAGTATGAGAAATAGAAATGCCGACGGCAAAACGAAATTCTTTACATTCGTACATTGCGTATGAAAGGAATTCCCTGGTTGAAAGCTAACATGAATCATGAAAATATCATAATGGTGTTAGGTAAATCTTTTATTTATTTAAAATGACTTATTATAAAATATAATTAACATAAAATAATATGAAAAATAATAAATAAAAGTTCTACATACATTCATATTTCCATATATAATAGAACATTTTCCTATGGAATATCAAAGATATTATTATATTTTTCTTCAATATTCTCTGTTTGGGAGTATAATCATGGGCATGCATACATATATTTACATATGTCTTTTCATATTCTTGGGCATGTGAGACAGAGAACATAAAAAATGTCTTTATGTTCTCTGTGTGAGAGGTGTGTTTTGCACACATTTTTCGCTGTTCAAAATGGAATAAAATATAAACGAAAAGCAAAACGAAATTCTTCGTTGGGAGTGTACTCATGGGCATGCTTACATATATTTCTGTCTCTTCATATTCTCTGCTTGGACATACAAGTTAACGATAGCCTCCGCATAGAAACCTTACCATAACTGTAAACAAAATTGAATCTTTGTTCTCTGCAATTACACTGCCTCATAAATTAGAAATATAATTAACGTTTTTGATTATTTAAGAATTCGATATGCTTTTTCCGTTCTGTATCCAAAAATCCATATCGCTCGCCCTCACAAGAAGGCATAACAATAACAATCGTAAATAAACCACTTAACATTCTGTTGGAATTTGCTGTCACAGCTAAAAATGTAATTTAACACTTTGTTCTGGATTCAATGAAGCTGATGCTTACACTTCAGCTTTAACCTTAAGTAAATAAAACTAAATTGTACAAATAATAGTATTTTAGAAATAAAGATTTGATTTGTGTCTGGCAATCCACCATGATCACAAGCGTTTTCTTTTAATCCGCGCGTTCGCGGATGTAAAATATATATTTTTTTAAATTCCCCCGTTACGGGAATTAATTGGCGCCCAACGTGAGGCACGAGTTCAAAAAAGTGCCTACTACAGTAAAAAAATAAAAAGTGAAATATAAGTGAATAGTGAAGTTAAATTTGTCTTATAAAGAAATAGTTGGCACGAGTCAAAAGTGCAAAGTGAAGTTAAATTGTCTTATAAAGAAATAATTTGCACGAAGTCAAAAGTGCCTACCAAAGTAAAAAAGCGATAATTTGGCACTAGTTAAAATAATTTATTAGAAAAGTAACAGTGACCCAAAAAGTGTAAGTGAAAAAATTTTCTTAAAAAAATAACAAAAGTAACTGTGTGAATAAAAGTAACGAAGTGACAATCACAGAGAAACAAAAACAAGAAACTCTAAAATTATAAAATTGAGTGACTTAAAAGTGCAAAAACAACTAAGCAACAGTGGTAACAACATCAGCGGACGTGTCAACAGAGGTAGCAGCAAGCATAAAGGAAACAGAGGTAATAACAACAGTAACAACAACAGCATCATCAGCGGAAATTTCGAACGAGACAGCGACAGAATATACATATTTGTAAGTTGAAATTAAATATAAATATAGTTAAAATATTTTTGTATATTAGAAATGGGAAATAGCCCAAGCATTAAATATAAAAAACTCTCATACTGCGATTTTTGTAAGGGCGATCACGATATTAAGAAATGTCCTAAACTAAAAAAATTAAGAAATAAAAAACTATAACTAATGGTTTGTACAACCAATAAATTAAATAATTAAAAGCTGCGATTCACCACCCTCGGGGGGACTATCCAGCTTATAACAATTTTAAATTCTCTGCGATTCACCACCCAAGGTACCCTCCAGAGAATTATAAAAAATTAATCCAACCAAAAAATTCTTTTCAATAAAACAATAATTAAAGGCTCGATCAGCCATATAATAAAAATATATTGAAACCGCGATTCACCACCGCAAGGGGGACCCTCCGGTTCATAACAAAGCTTAATTCTGCGACCCTCCAGAATAAAAAAGCACCTCTTCCTAGAAGGGATAAAATAAAAAATTTTAACAAAAAAAAACCAGAAACTGAAAATTAGACAAAATGGCTAACGGTGACGCTTTGACCATAGACCTAATAACTCGCCTTATTGCTGACAGCAATATAGCATTACGTGAAGAAGTAGAGCAATTACGCTCACAAATAACAGTCAATACCACTAGTGCAACTGATTTTTTAACACAGACGATAGACGACAATACAGCCTGCCAAGAATCAAGGATCAATTCATATGTTAGTTGGAGAGAGGCAGCGCTTAACGCTGTGAGCCTATACGTGAGGGGCAGTAGAAAGTACTTTGCCGCACTCACAATACTCAGAAATAAAATAACGCATGATGCAAATGATGCATTAACAAATCACGGAACAGAACTAAATTTGGATGCAATTCTATCTCGTCTAGACTTTGCATATGCGGACAAACGTCCAATACACATAATTGAACAAGAATTAAGCATCTTAAGGCAAGGTGCAATGTCGGTTGTAGAATACTACAATCTCGTCAACAAAAAGTTGACGCTATTAATTAACAAAACAATTATGACGCACGGAAACAACGCAGACTAGACCAAAGAATTAAACAAAAAAAAACAGAGAAAGCTAAATACCTCATTACGAGACATAATATTCTCTTTAAGCCCACAAGATTTACCTGACGCTTTAGCAAATTTGCTCAAAACTTTACGTATGACAGAAACAGAATGAAGCCAACGTACACAGACAATAACCTAAGATTTCCTCAAAGGAACAACCCTCCCAATAATAATATGCATTATAATTTTCCGAAACCAACTCCAATGGATATAGATCCATCTGTATCCAGACTTTATAATAGAGACTTTAATATGAGAGGACAGCAAAGCACTAACAATTTTTATCAACAACAAAGAAGTAGCAATAATAATCAAAATTTAAAACTTATACAAATAAATCCAAACTTTCAGGCCAATAGGGGGCAAAATCAGGAAGCCCATGGGGTAAAGCGGCATAGAGAAAGTAATAACAGCTTTCGCCCGCAAGAAAAGAGTCAGCGAATTACCAATATACACGAGAGCCATTTTTTAGGCGAAGAGGGGACGAACTCCTCTATCTCAAATTACACGATTCAAAATTAAATAAAAATTTGAAAGCTCTAGTTGATACGGGAGCAACCTCATGCTACAGTAAGCCTGGGGTTTATAATAATAAAAATAAACTAGCCATTTATAAACGCATAAAAACCGTGAATGGCTATTCCATAATAAAATTTTATCACATAATTACCTTATTTGGAGTCGAAGAAATCTTCTATGAAATAGAAGGATTAGAATCGGATCTCCTTTTGGGATACAATTTCCTTAAAAAGATTGAGGCACTTATCGATGTGTCCAATGGGAAAATTAATTATAGGATAAAAAATAACTCGGAAAATGAAAAAAGAAGCATGAATATTTACTTTGAAAACAAAATTGTGGAAGAAGCAAGCAATATTATATTAAAAAAATTTATTTTGGGACAAAAAGTTCGTAAAACGCCAGCTGAAGATTTATGCCAGCAAAATGAAAAAAATAATCATAAAACAACATTGTGGAACGAAAAAGTTCTAAAAAGCCAGCCGAGGATAATACCGGCAAATTATATAAAGAAAATATTGTGGAAAGAAAAAGTTCTACAAAGCCAGCCGATGAATTTGCCGGCAACATTAACGATAACTATTCGATACTGGGTGAAAGAGGCTCAGAAATTAATAACGATAATGATTATTATTCGGAAAAGAATTCCGAAAAATTTAATATTGGAAATCAGGATGAAAGATTAATTCAACTTAAAACACAAATAAAAGAAAAAATTGCTCAAATGCATTCAAATATTAACACAAGATTTCCCTTCATGACAAATGTATAAGCGGAAATATGAATGAAAAATGAGGATCCGATATGGAGCAGACAATATCCATATCCCTTATCTGTAAACTCGTTTGTTAATGAAGAAATAAATAAAATGATTAACGATAATATAATAAGACCTAGTAAAAGTCCATATAACTCACCAATTCGGGTGGTACCAAAAAAGGGTACAAATGACAATGGAACACCAAAACTTAGAATGGTAATTGACAACAAAAAAATAAATGAGCATACAATTTCTGATCGTTATCCGATTCCGGATACAAACGTAATACTATCTAATCTAGGCAAAGCAAAATATTTTTCAACCATTGATCTAGAATCAGGATTTCATCAAATTTTAATGACAGAAAATGATATTGAGAAAACAGCTTTTTCCGTTAATAATGGGAAATATGAATTTTTAAGGATGCCTTTTGGGTTAAAAAATGCCCCTAGAATTTTTCAGAGAGCAATGGATGATATATTGCGAGAACATATAGGAAAAATCTGTCACTTTTATATGGATGATATAATTATTTTTTCGAAAAACGTAACTCAACACTTACAAGATTTAGAAACAATTAAAATTCATTAGGAAAATCAAAATTTTTTGCGGAAGAAATAGAGTTTTTGGGTTATATAGTAGCTCAAAATGTCATCAAAACAGACCCAAATAAAATAAAATTAATATTAAATTATCCAATACCAAGAAGTTTGCGCGAATTAAGAGGTTCTTAGGGCTTGCAGGATATTATCGTAAATTTGTTAAAGACTATGCTGCGATAGCTAAATCTTTGACAAAATACCTATCAGGAGAAAATGCTAGGATTTCTAAAAATAAATAAAAAAAATTTGAAATAACTCTAAATGAGAAAGGAATATCTGCATTAAATAAATTAAAGAATCATTTGGCTTCAGAAATGGAATTAACACAACCCGATTACTCAAAAATATTTGTATTAACTACCGATGCATCTAACTATGCAATGGGTGCGGTACTATCACAAGGAGGTAAACCAATTACCTTCATTTCAAAAACTTTTAATAAAACTGAAAGAAATTACGCAACTAATGAGAAGGAGCTTTATGCCATTGTTTGAACACTAAAAAATCTACGAAATTGTCTCTACGGTGTAACCAATTTGGAAATACATACTGATCATCAACCATTAACATTTGCTTTATCACCCCGTTACTCGAAACCAAAAATGAAAAGATGGCACTCAATTATAGAAGAATTCTCTCCTAAATTTGTGTACCAACCCGGTAAAACCAATATAGTAGCAGACGCACGTTGCCGTCTTCAGTTAAACCATTTATCAAACGAATCGGAAGATTCAGAGCACTCGGTACAGAGTAGCGAAAACAATCAAATACAGGAAACACAAAAACCATTAAATCAGTTTAAACAGCAAATTATACTAAGTAAAAATAGGTTCACGATTCATGAGTTAATCGAAACCTTTGGAAATAAAAGGCATTTAATAGAATTTGATACAGTAGAAAATTTAATAAGAATCTTGAAAGAATATATTCAGCCAAAGCTAGTAACGGGGATTCACTGCACCGTTGAAGATTTGCATGAAGTCCAAGAAACTCTCAAACAAACTTTTCAGAACAAATTCGTATTTACAAAACTTTTTCCAATGGATATTATTAATAGAGAAGATCAGTCCGGATTAATCGAACAAACCCATAATAGAGCTCATCGAAGCTATAATGAAAATATCAAACAAATTGAAAAATTATATTACTGGCCAGAAATGAAGAAAAGAATGAAAGAATACGTTCGAAATTGTATGATATGCAATAAAAATAAATATGATCGTCATCCCAAGAAAATACAAATAGGCAAAGCCCCAATTCCAGAAAAAGAAGGGGAACAACTTCATTTAGACATTTTCTACTCACAAAAACTCAAATTTATCACATTTATAGATGCTTATTCAAAATTTTTCATATTAAAACATATAGAAGATAAATCAAATATTGAAGAAAAGGCTTTAGAATTGCTTCAAAGCTTCACAGATGTAAAACAAATTACTTTAGACAACGAACCAAGCTTTACCACACCAACATTTAAATCCTTAATGCAAAGGTTAAATATTGAAATTTATTTTTGTGATCCACGTCACAGCATAACTAACGGACAAGTTGAAAGAGTCCATTCAACAATAATTGAAATAGCTAGATGTATAAAAGAAGAATACAATATTGTCAGTAATTTAGAAACAATACTTAGAGCAGCACAAAAATACAATTCAACAGTACATTCAGTAACAAATTTTAAACCAAATGAAGTACTTTATAATAGGGTAAACCATGAAAACTTACTAACCATAGAACATATAAGCAATATCATTCTGGAAAAATTATTAATGAAAAAATAATAGGAGAGAGAAATAAATTAGAACCTAGATATAAAAACAGCAAGTTAAAGAAAATTTAGAGAATAAAATAATAATTAATAATAGAAATAGAATTATTCATAAAGATAATATAAAATCATAATTTTATAGGTTTCCAATATGATCATTTTAATTTTGACTGCACTAATCAGCTCAGCAATCGCTGATGTTATAGGCTATACTCGACAAGACTTCGTACTTATCGAAAATGGAGATGTTTCCATTTATGAAGAATACGGGGACCTATTCCACATTACTAATTTATCTTATTTTGAAAATATAATAGCAGACGAAAATAGAAATTTTTACAGTATTAATGAACAAAATCACGATAGCTTAGGAATTATTACACAGGAAACAGAATCTGAAATTTTGATAATAAAAACTTTATTAGAACAATTAAAACAATTAAAACAAACCAATTTTCGGCAAAAAAGGGGTATAAATGAATTAGGAACTCTTTAGAAATGGATAGCTGGTACACCAGACCATGACGACATTGTAAAAATTAATAATAAATTGGACAAATTGGTAATAAATAACAATAAGCAATTAACAACAAATTCAGAAATTTTTAAAATAATAACAGAATTAACTGAAACAATAAATAATATTAAAGGCGATACCATAAACAGGAAAATAAAAAGAAAACGAAACCAATATTATACATGAACTGCAAAATTTAATAAAAACAATAACTTTTGGTAAAATTGGAATTTTAAATCCAAAAATTTTACATTATGATGAATTGAAAAACATAACATATTACCAACACGGTATTATGACTATAACAGATTTAATGGACATCTCTAAATCTAAAATAGCCCAAAAAGGAAACATAATAATAATTTATATTAAATATCCTAAAATAGAACTAACATGTAAGTACTACAATGTAAGAGCCATAGCTCAATCAGATGGTAAGCTTATTATTGACCAGGACATAATATACTGTAATAATAAATTTTTTAATATTCAGAATTGTAAAACAGAAATTTCAAAAACCTATTGTAAACTAAAAAAGAAAATCACATGTTTGTCAGAAATTTTAAATAAAAAACAAGGAAAATGTAATAAATTAAAAGAAAAAAACTTACAAATTGAAGAAATTAAATCAGGAGCGATATTAGTTTCAGGAAAAAAAATTGTAGATAATCAAACATTAAATGGAACATATTTAATAACATTTGAAAATTATACTGTAATAAATAATCAATCTTATGAAAACATTGAAGTAAAAATTTGAAATTATTTTAAAAATAACCACATTAATAATTTTGAAGTATTAGATTATTTTGAAACAACCAATAAACTGTTAAAATTAGACAATATAAATATTTTAGCAGAACGGAACAAGAACATAACAGTACATTCATATTTTTGGTATATAATTTTAATCTTGGGAATAATTTTCATATCTTACTTAATATTAAAATTAAAAAAATCTCGCGCAATTCCCAAACAAATCGAAATTGCGCAATTTCAAGAAATCACTTATAATGCTCTTTTGAACCAAATATATAAATTAACTCAAAATAATAGTGAATCGGGGACTATTCATTTTAAGAAGGGGGGAGTTAACGATAGCCTCCGCATAGAAACCTTACCATAACTGTAAACAAAATTGAATCTTTGTTCTCTGCAATTACACTGCCTCATAAATTAAAAATATAATTAACGTTTTTGATTATTTAAGAGTTCGATATGCTTTTTCCGTTCTGTATCCAAAAATCCATATCGCTCGCCCTCACAAGAAGGCGTAACAATAAAAATCGTAAATAAACCACTTAACATTCTGTTGGAATTTGCTGTCACAGCTAAAAATGTAATTTAACACTTTGTTCTGGATTCAATGAAGCTGATGCTTACACTTCAGCTTTAACCTTAAGTAAATAAAACCAAATTGTATAAATACTAGTATTTTAGAAATAAAGATTTGATTTGTATCTGGCAATCCACCATGACCACAAGCGTTTTCTTTTTATCCGCGCGTTCGCGGATGTAAAATATATATTTTTTTAAAATTCCCTCGTTACGGGGATTAATTTACATACATATATGCCTTATCATCATATGCCGAAAATTCATATATCTCTTCATATTTTCTGTTTGAGAATGTGAGAGAACTGTTAAAAATGTTAACATTTCACATCGTGAATTCTCTGGCTGTGAGGTGAATTCCCTATCCCAATTCTATAAAATGTTCGACATCGAGCCTGCACCTTCTCTATACTTTACAATCTTTGCGTGAGGTACCTTAATGAAAACCATGAAACATTTCTTTTAATACTTGACATGATAATACTTAATAGATAGAATCGGGCTGATACTACCCCAACTCCCATATGCAATGTAACGATTTTCGTTTTTCTAACAAACCGTACTATATATATAAAATTTCTTGGATTCCGATTCTCTAGTTGACGTTTTACATCTTAAGGTATTTCCCTGGCTTTGATTTTTGCAAGTTGCAAGAGTATAAAAATATATACAGTTTTGTCAGCACCTGAAGCAATTTCCCCTACTTTGATTTTAAAATGTGCGGCGTTTTCAGTGGCGTAGCTAGAAGGGGAGTGAATGGGGCCATCGCCCCAGAAAAAAAAACTTTACCAAATTTTTTTACAAAATTTATTATAAAAGATAAAGAGTTGTACACTCACAGTATAATAATCTGAATAACAATGAAAAATATTAATTTTTACTCGAATACTCTTGGCTTATAACCTTCTTAAAAATATTGATAGAACTTAATGATGCACTTTTCTAGCTTTGACGACGTGTCACTCTCGCAGTTACCCTATGCTTTGAATGTAACTATGTAATACTTTTATTTCCGCAAAATTTCAAAAATGGTATTTAAAAACTCCAAATCTGGCAAAAAATTCCTGCAAATTGTGTCAAAAATGTACAAGATATATGGCGAAAATGGGTTGTTTCTATGGCTTTTAATAAGATGTCTTGTAAATTTACTATCAATTTCCTCAAAAACCGTATTGTAAGAATTTTGGATCTTCAGAATTTGCGTCGCTTCTAGTTCCTAAATTGTATATTCTTAATATCGAAGATATTTTGTAAAAAATCACTTTTGTTCTAACCACCTCATGAAACTTGTAGGTAGGTAGATAAAGGGCGGCGGGAGAACATCCTTTGCCCCGGGCGCCCGAAGTTGTGGCTACGCCACTGGGTGTTTTTAAATAAATTTATTTCTGACACGTGATTTCTAGTTTTGTGTAAAACTAGTGCCAATTTTAAGGAAATAAGTATTAAAAGAAATAAGGTTAGCAACGCGGAAACTAAGCTAGATAAAGCCGTCGGAAGTCACCACGTTTCGAGCCATACCTTCCGATATCTAAAATTAGCCAGAGGGTTCAGAAAGCTATTATGTTGCAATGTATAAAAATGAAATTACGGTTTTTCGACTCTGTCTTCTTATAAAATAGTTCCTAACTTTCAGGCAATAATTTCCAGCCTCAATCCAACTTACGCAGACAAACGACCGATTCAAGTCTTGCAAAACGAATTAAGTGCCCTAACCCTTTCAATACTGGTAGAATGCATGTGTCCCACTGAGTGTTTTCGTTCAACAAAAACTCAATTATTACTACATATTGACACTTAGATGTGTCTCAACAGTTTTGTGCATACAATGTGATCATTTTTGCGTTCCTTCATTCCCTTATTCGTAACTTAATGGCGCAAAAGGCGAGTCAGTTTATAATTAACTGTGGCAAGTGCTACTTAAGCAGCTGAAAAACTTGTTTCTGTTCTGAACTAATTCGTTGTTACTGTGAAATTATGACAAGGTATGTTAATACCAAATAAATAAATATTCTTCTATCTTCTCAGAAACAGCAACATACATATATATGAGATACAGCAAAGTAAGTCTGGATTATACGTCTCCCAGCAGTGACATTTATTGGGTATCAATATTATCCGAGAACAAGTCGTCAGCGCATACTTGATATTCGAAATTTATTGGAACTTGGTGACTCTGAAAGTGAGTGCGACTTTGATGATGACAGTACTGCTGATCAAAATTACTTAAATGAAAGCGACAGCTCAGATGCAGAATACTTGTTGTATGGAACTGCAGTAATAATAACTTCTCGCCCCGAAAGACTGTTCCAAATTTTGAACAGACAGTTGAAGTTTTTTAAAAGGTTTTTACAAGGAGCTTACTATATTTTGTAAATAGCAAGATACAAAAAGATTTTACTACTCCACAGTTGGCACTGATAATTCGGGTGATGGAGCACGGTGTGGCTCTTTGAGAAAATGGACGGCGCAAATGATTCCACAGGAGTATATTAATAAAGAACAAAATCTTTCATATAATATATATAATTTTATTATAAAATTTGGAATTACATTTACCACGTCTGGGTCGGTTGAGATGCCGCATAAGAAGAAACTGCGCAAGTTTTTACTAATTAATATTTGGTTGCGTTCGAATTAAAATTTCCAAGAAGCGATCGCTCTGACGACGTAGATGTGGTAAACGAAATCGGGTGGGGCGGCATTAACATTCCGCCCGCTTTACAGTATTACTGCAAATGCAGTTTTCAATTTATAAGTTAAAGCCAACGTGCGACTGGCTTCTGTACTTCCTTCGGTAAGCGGTGTTTTGTTTCGGCCGCCGACCGCTTTACCTACGTCTTCTTTGCAGATGGGGTGGCTGACGAAACGAATCGAGTCTGGTTCGGTTCGGGAAATGCCGTTGAGATGAGTCGAGTCTCAGTCGGTCATTGCCATGCCGCCAATCGGCATAGAAGTCACCACATTCCGAGGTCGACGAACTTAAGTGTGTGGTCTTCCAGAGACCTTACTGGCGTCGGTGGTAATGAATGACGGTGTACTAGAGCACTTACGGAGATTTCTGATTGCCCACCATGGTTGCCCGGTGTCTCCACGTGCTTGTGTACAGAGTCGTAATCGTAAAATCGTGGAGGCGAGGATAACAATAGATGAACTGGCACGCACAACCTAGTTGCAGTACGTGCCTTTTTGAGGCGGTCGGTAACAGAGCCATTCTTTGCTGCCAAGGTAGTGTTGCGTGCCTATTCTTAATGATTCGGCATGTATCACGTCGATATCGAGCGTCTCGTCCACACCTTCCCTTCGGAAGGGGTGGCCGGCGGGACGAATTGAGTTCCGCTGGGTTCGGGCAATGTCGCTGAAACGATTTCGAATAGTAGTTACCAGCATGCCGAAGTTGGCGAGACGAATCGAGTCTGGCTCGATCTTAGGGAGTAGTATGCGGGAGAGGCATCGTTGTTTAGAGCTTTTCCTTGGTTGCGCTACTGATAACATTGGTTGACACGGCTGAGAGGGGATCGAATCCGTCGTGGCGATGGTGAATGAATTCTCTTCAATTTCCGCTGCCTCTTGCTAGACTTGCTATGCCCTTGACAATTCGATGACATCCTCGTCTGGTTCTTCGGCGTCTGAGCTGATGCCATGAACCATTGTATGGTATGCCGCAATGCTTACAGCGTATTACGTTGTCACATTTATGCTCGGGACGAGGCAGTTGCTGCAATAGCGGTGGATTAGTGTTGTCCTCAGCCTAATTTCTGGGAACATCTTACGAAACTTTGGGCACCAACGAAGAATATGACTATGCATATTGAGAAATTGATAGTTGTCATTTTTAATAATTTCCCAAATGAAAAAGAAGATTATTAAGGTGTGAGTACATAAAATAAAATTAACATTGATTGGATAAAATGACAATCTTTGTGATAGGCCTACGCGTTGAGTTTGGATGTCCACAACCCGAACTCGTTGGTTCCACATTGGATATATTTTGATGATCCTGCCTAATCTCCGTTCATTAGAAGGTAAGTTTTAATTACGAACTACCACTAGGTCGTTGACTTGGACGTTTTGTTAGGAAAATTTCCATTTCCTTCATTTCTGAAGTTACTTTAAGTATTCAGTCTTCCATTACGGGCAAAAGTGCTGACTTAGGGCCTTTAATTGTTGCCATCGGCTTACTAATGAAAGCGGGCCCTCAGTGATTTCTGGTTCTGCCGTTGCTAACAGGAGAGCACCGACCAGGAAATAGTCTGATGTTAACGGAGGTGGGTCATTGATGTCATCCAGGCTTCTATTCGAGTTAACAGGATAGAAGGTTCCTCGAATGTGTCCTTCATAGATCCTGACAATTTTTTTAAATTAGTTTTAAAACTTTTCACGCCTATCTCCCACAAGCCTACCATGTGAGGAGCACCAGCAGGAATAAAATGCTATCTAAGGTGGTCGAAATTGCTGGAGGTAGCTATCCGGTCAGGGAATGTCTTCAAGAAGGCTTTGAAATCTCTCTTAATTTCATTCGATGCTCCTACGAAGTTAGTGCCATTGTCTGAATAAATGTTAATTGTTATTTGACGCAGGACTAGTTGATTGCCTCCGTGAAGGGAAGTAAAATTAATAAATTTTACCAATAATTTAGAGAATTGACACTTGTATGGTAGTATAATTGGGTGCTGCTCATCGAAGCTGAGGGAGGTAGCGTTGGTTAAGCGTCCTCCTACTCTTATAACTCTGTTATCAGCAACAAAGGGATTTGAGAAGATTTATTATTGATGGGAAGATTTTTAGTTAAATCTGCGTACTCAGAAGCAAAATGAGCCTGCTGAGTTAAGTGAATAATTCTGTGTTTGACAAATTTAACTTCATCAGAAGTGAGCGTTGCAGGCGGTTTAGAAGTTCTGTAATCTGGATGAATTCTATTGTAGAATCTGAAGACTCGAGAAATTACGCGGAGTGCTTTTGAAAATTCGGAAAAACGCTCCATAACAACATCGGTCCCAATAACTGATGCATGATGCACACGAATGCTCTTGGCAGAGTGGTATCAACTTCTACTGCAGGATTTTGTTTTGGCCACTTGGATGGTTGAACCCCTTAGGACCACACCACCAAAGATCGTTTGGTTGCAAATCTTGAGGGGAGACTCTTCTGCTAGTCAAGTCGGCGAGATTATTTTCGGAGTTGACATGCCTCTAGTTTTTAATTAGAGTATGCTCGCAAATTTTTGATATTCGATTCGCAACGAATGTCGACCAAGAACACGGCGGCTTGCGTAGCCATGCGAGAACGATGGTGGAGTCAGTCCATAAATATATTCCCTGATATAGGTTGTTTAGTTTTTGTTGCAGATATTCAACCATTTAGCTAACAAAAGAGCATCAGATAGTTCTAATCTGGGTATTGAGATGGTTTAACAGGAGCGACCTTTGTTTTTGCTGAAAGCATGCCGGTTTTAATCTCGCGATCGTTCACCTGCACACGCAAATCGATCGCTGCGCGGTTCGCCTTTTCTGAGGCATCACAGAATCTATGGAAGTGTACTTGATAGTTCGGTGTATAACATATCCATCGCAGAATCCTGATAGTTTTTATATGTGGGTAATTTTTTAAAAATCTCTTCCACTGCTTAAGAGATTTGGAGGTCGGAGCTTCGTCCCAATCGGTTTTTTCCAACCAAATGTCCTGCATTAAAATTTTAGCAACAATGATTACTGGACTTAACCATCCTGCTAGGTCGAACGATTTGGTTATGATGAACAAAACTTTTCTTTTAGTGAAGGAGACTTTTTTTGCCTGGAAAACTAAAAGTTGTCCGATCTCGCATTCCATCGAATTACCAATGTTTTGGCTTCGCTCATGCTGTCGAATCCCAGAAAATCTGTAGTCAAAAGATGATCGTTAGGTCCTTCAGAATTTACTTGCTCTTTGATGTTCACTTTCTTAATGGGAAGAATCATCTTAATCAGCTGGCCTCTTGAATCAAGTGCGGTACGTCGTCTACGTATGTTTTAGCTCTAATTATTTTCGCAGCTAAACGGAACGCTGATTTTGAGTCTTCAACTAGTTGTATTAATGTACAGATTGCGAGATATGGGGCACAATTGAGCTCCAGTTTTAATTGAAACTCATTGACCTCCCCGTCCAAATATTCTCTAAAGAGGATTCTTTGATAGGATGTATGTTTGGATTTGACCAAAATTTTACGATACATTTTTTCAATGTCAGCATTGAACTAAAATCTATAAAGTCATAATTTGGTAAGCTTGAAGTGCTGGACCGGTGTACTAAACGTCGTTTAAACTTATACCATTGAATGTGGGATATGAAGCATTGAAAACGACTCTAAGTGTAGAGGTTTTACTTTCACGTTTGTTAACGGCGTGGTGTTTGAGATAGTAACTTTTGTACGGATTTCCTGCCATTTTGTGTGAAATTCGTTGCATATGACCTAAGTCTATGTACTTCATCAATATTTTTCTGTATTCTTCCTTAACCAGAGATTGTTTGTTGAGAAATGTCTCACTTCTCAAATATTACTTCAATGCAATATGACAAGATGTTCCAAAATTAGTTCTGCTAGAATGGGAGTGAAACTGTGTAACGCTCTTCTTTGTTTCTAATGGTTGTTTCTAAATATAATCTGTCACAATATAATTCCTCTACGGTGAAAAATGGTTTTTTAGGTATTTCTTCTACCTCCCAGAATTTGGATAGTTGATTATATAAAGATACCTCGTGGAAATATGTGACGTAAGTCGTCTTATTCTTCGTTTCTTCGGAGGGAATGGAACCTGTTGAAATCCAAACGAACACTATATGTTGTGCAATGAGGGAAAAGAATATTTTCGACTTTACCTCATTTAGTATGATTTTCGGGTAGACATCCTCTTCTATCAACAGGTCAGTCTTTTGACTAGTATAGAAATTATAATCCGCTAAGGGGATATAGGGTAACCTTTAGACAATTGAAGGGTTAATTGATCTCGATCAATTGTGATCGAGCATACCGATTGAACTTGTCCCGACACGGTATTATTCAATCCTGAAACTCGTGCGTTGACCTTTCTGCTTGTCAGATTTAAGCGTCTTTGCAGACTGTTGGTTACGAATGTTTCTTTAGATTCCGAATAGATCAGGGCTCTGACAGTGAAGTTGCTCTCGTTGTGACATATGATCACCATGGCTGTACCTAAGAGAATGCTTCGACTGGTAGGTTTCTCACCTATCCCGGTGAATCATAGAGTGATGTCTCTGTTTACATTTAGAACACAATCCAACTAACACAATTATTGTAGTTTTGCACTCTCTGCTTGATTTATTTATTGCAAACAAAAAACAATTGACTGATCTTTGGCCATCATTTCTATGTTTCAAATTGTTGTTGGATTTTTGATGTGATTTATTTTGTCCACTTTCAATTTTTTTTTTTTTAACTGAACAATTGTGTGTTTGTTACTTTCAATTTAGTTTCAACTTTGCGCGTCTTAATGGTTGTTTGTTTTTTTTTTTATTCTTGTTCTATTTATTTTCAATTTTTGCTTAAGGCGTATGCAGACAACGTGAATCATAGAAAAGGTTCAATTGCCGACTCGGTAGGAGAAATTTTAATATTGATGAGTGAATAGAGCTGAGCATTCAATAAAAATGATCCTCAGAAATATACATTGTTATTACAGGCGTATGTTGGTCTTTTGCTTATATTTTTATTCGTTTAAATTCTATTATATCAATTGATTTTATTACTTATAAGAAATAACATGTGCGGGCACAGCTTGATATGTATGTACATCTATGTAAATTCATTCCCGTATCGCGGGAATTTGTAAAAAAATATTTTTTTTTCTATCTGCCAACGCGCAGAGAAAATGAACCACATCGTGTCGACTGGATCGCCGGAGACAAAATCTATCTTTTATTTCCAAGTTACTAATATTTATACATTTACTTATTATTTACTTAAAGTTATTACATATTGAAGTTGAATTTGAAACAAAGAAGCTGTCAATTTACATTAATATCATATTCAGCATTTTTAGGCAGAACGTTAAGTGTTCTGTTTTGGTTTTATTATGCCTTCTTGTGAGGGCTACAAATATTGTTTAGATAAGAATGGTTTATTTTAATGTGAACGGAAAAAGTATATCGAATTCTATTTTAATTTATGAGGCCGCACAACTACAAAGTGTAAAGATTCAATATTGTTTACAGTTATGGTCAAGTGGCTGTGTGGAGGCTGTCATTAACTCCCCCCTTCCTAAGATGAATCGTCCCCGATTCACTATTATTTTGAGTTAATTTATGTATTTGATCTAAAAGAGCATTATATGTGACTTATTGCATTGCACATTTTCTATTGGTTTGGGAATTTCGCGAGATTTCTTGAACTTTAATATTATGTAAGTTATGAAGAGTATACCCATTTTTTAGCGAAAGTAACTAATTTATATAAATTTACTAATCTCTTCCAAATCAAAAAAGGCGAT
The DNA here is from genome assembly GCA_037783105.1 of Bactrocera zonata. Lineage (NCBI taxonomy): Eukaryota > Metazoa > Arthropoda > Insecta > Diptera > Tephritidae > Bactrocera > Bactrocera zonata. The sequence goes on from JBAWJQ010003911.1 coordinate 64,834, forward strand.
TTCATCCTCATGGTTAGAACAACTCTGCTTTGTTGGAACTAGTTTTTCAGCAACAGCGATGATAATTTCAGTGGTCACATTGGGAGAAGTCCTTGTCAGAACGGAAAGCCAATTCAGTTTGACATTTGGAGTTAGTATAGCCGCTGTGACTGCGGTATCTGCCTCTGGAGCGAGATTAAAATATTTGGAAAACCTCTTCCGTAATTTTTCAACGAGCTCAACTGCCATGCTATTCAAAGAGAATTCTTTATTTTGGCCCAACTTTTGCAGTTTATTGCTTAATGTCATATATGCGGGTAAGAGAAGTCCAAATTTAATATTTTTCTCTCCTTGGAGGAAGTCCAAGGTTTCCGCTATTGGTTCCACCAACATTTTATAGGACTCTAAATACTGGATATCCCCTGCTGTGAAACTCGGAAGACTTAACTTTTCGCTAAGGTCATTTAAGACATCTTTGTGCTGTAGTAACTTTACGACGGCATCGTGTAATGAGTTCCATCTAGTTATTACAGGCAGAACCAATGATGAACCAATGGTACTCACTATTATCTCCGACGATTTAGGCCAACTGGATTTCTTCCACAGGTTATTATATTTTTCAAATATCTGGAAATATGATACAGTGTTTAATTTTAAATTAAGGAAATAACGCATATATATGCAGATTACCATTTTATGCCTGGTGTATGCTGGCTCATCACGTTTTAAAATCGATATAAGATCTGTTGTTGCCAACAAAATCAATGTGTGGCTCGAGCATCTGTGATGTTTCGATAACAGTGTACTTTCAGATGAAATTACCTCCTCATTGTCATCCTCCATATGGCCACAATTTTCTACGCCATGATCTAAAAGTTGTAATAAAGTTCGACCCATTGTCGGTCACTGTCATCACAATATTGGTGACACTAAGGCCAAAGTAACTATTTATATCACGTATTGTGTCGTAGATCCGACTAGCGGTATGTTTTTCAAAAAGCCGTTTGCACGCCAATGCCGCTGATTTCCGTTCGAAGTCCTGTGTTAACCAATGGCAAGTGTAACCAAAAAAGCTTTTGTGGTTTCCAGACCAAATATCCGCAGTTGTACTAAAGTGTTTGCAAGATTGTATATCTGCTTTTATTTTAGTCAGCATGTTTTCATAACGTGTTTCCAATTTTTTCATTGCAGTTTGCCTGCACATAAGCTTTCTACCAGTGCCTTCAAACATATGTTCAACGGATGGTCTGTCCACAACAGAAACAGGCGATGCTGAATCAACAATGAAATCTAAATCGCTGTCGTCAAACTTATTTTTGAGCGAGCCTTGATAGTCTGACTTAAAAATTTTAAACTTAATGTAAATGTTCGCATGTTTAAATTTAAGTTGCGTAATGAAATTGGAAGACACGTTTTCAAAACCACGAATTCTTTTGCCACAGGTTACACATTTACCAATGGTTATTTGTTTTTTGCCGTCATTTACCTGATAAAAGAAGCAATGTTTGTAAAAAGTTGGAAGTTTTTGTGGCTACGAACAAATAACACAAATCAAGGAACTACTTACACTCACGTCTTTTACTGAACCAGTACGAGTACATACATAAATAAATCAAAACAATACAAACTTTTTCAAAATCAACGTAGAAGTTTGGCTGGAAAATTGTCTTATTCAAGTACGTGGCTTCTATACAAGCTTTCTTCACAGGCGGACCATCTTCAAATACTTTACGCTTCGAAGTTTTCTTAGAGGGGGTATAAGTAACATCCTTAAAAATGTCGTCACTTGAGAAGTCATCACCACTAAACAGTTCCTCATCATCCATTGTGTCTGCATATGCGAAATGTTAGGTTATACTTTCTTCAGTTGTCAAATTCATTGTATACTGTTTTTATAATTCTTATAAAAATACTCACACTTAATTAAGAAAGTCAACAGTCGATGTTAAAATGTTTTTAAACAATCAAAAAAGACTTAGGCGGGTATTGTCACTTGCGAAGCGAATTTATTTGGCGAACATACCTCAAATTTGCATTGTGAATGGCGAATGAACGTATTCGCTAAAATATGTCGTTGCCATTCATGAAAAAAGTAGCGCGTTCATCCGAATTTGACATTTGTGTCATTTATACTTAAAAATATTTATTATTATATCAACTGAAATTCGAAAATATGTTTAATAACGCGGATCTGTATTTTGAAGATAATTACGATGTGGAAACGCGAACTAATCTTCTTCGACAGCGCCGTTTTATTAGAGATAATTCTAATCCTACAGAGCTGCCTAACACGGTGTATGTATCCAGTTCAATTATAACGGATAATATATTGTATTCTTTTATTTTATTCAATACTTTGAAAATCAATATTACATAGATAATAAATATATAAAAATTACAAAAACTAAATGCTTTTAAATTAAATTAAAAAAATCACAGATTTGATTCCGTCACTTACAATAATGAAGTAAAAATAAATTCATCACATGTTTTCTTAAAATAATCTCAATTTCAAGTTCGGTTAAAATATGAAATAAAAAAAAATTCATCACATTCTTATGAAATAAACTATAAACTATTTACCCTATTTTTTTTTTTTTTTGCGTTTTTAATTTTAAAATTTGTAGTTTTATTTCCATCTTTTCTTTATGTCTTTTTTTCTCTAAATTTTCTTCCTTTCTTCTTTCATTTTCATTAATTTAATTTCTTCCTGTTTCAGTTCATATGTTTTTCTTGCATTCCTTGCAATTTCATCTATTTTTCTTTCCATTTTTGCAATTTTGTTGGAAAGGGTGTCTTGAACTTCGGCTTGCTTTTCCAACGCTTTCATCCGAATGATACACGTTCTTCTACTGTCATTCTAGGACGGCTGCTTAAGGATGTTGTGTTTCCTCGGTCGTGCGCTCTTCTGGCTGAATTTCACTAGTATTTACCGCAGTTTCTACTTCATTAGAGCCATATGCTAAGCCTGTAGGATTTACAGCCGCCTGAAGGTGAAGAAGCTCATCCACACTTTGCTCTAATGCAGATAAACTTTGCTGAGCATAAGGTCCTCCTCCTGTGGCAACAGTTTCGCGTCGGTTTGTCGCTATTTTTTTTTTTAGTTTCAGTTTATAATCTAACCAAACCTAAATGCTACACATAAGTAACTTCAACCGAACAAATTAATTAAATTTTTACCTTATTCCACTCGCGCCCGTTTCGCAATGGTGGACCAATGGCATTGAGTTCGGCAGCGAACAGGTCCCATTGCTCTGCCCTGCTTTTCTTTGTCGATCCAAAATTCCCCATTCCTCTGGCGACGTCCGGATTATTTTCCATTAACGCAACCAATTTTTGGAATTGCTGCGTTGTTGTACGTTTTGTTCTAGAAGTATTGTTTTGTTAAATATAATTAAATAGTTACAATTGCTCAAATAAATATCAAAATTTACTTACGTCCTTTCCATTTCAAATAGCGAATAAAAAATACATTCGTTCAATTTTGACAGTAATGACGAAGCGAATGCCAGCGGCAATGCAAATGCTTGATAGTAAAACTTTCAGCGTCATTTCAGAATCTTCTTCGCAAATATGCGGAATCTGCAACGCAACACCGAAAAATATGAATGACTTAAATTTGGTGAAGAGCTTTTCAATTAAAGTGAACCTCTTTCAATATGGGCTATCCAGTCTCCAAGCCTGGTTAAGGTTTTTTGAATGTATTTTGCACATATCCTATAGAATACCAATAAAAAAGTGGCAAACTCGTGGTGCTGACAAGGATATTGTTAGACAAAATAAAACAAGTAAATAGCAGAAGCTACGAGAAGAAATGAATTTGTTGGTCGACATACCAATGGCTGTTACTGGAAATATCAACAACGGAAATACGGCAAGAAGGTTCTTTCAACAACCAAATTTAGCCGCTCGTATAACTGGAGTGAACGAAAATTTAATTCAGAGGTGGGCACTCACACATATTGTTACATTTGTACACGCATACTATTACTATTTGTGTGCGAAGCAGCGAAAGCACGAATTTGAGCATGTCGTTCGGCACAACAACAGTGTACATTGAGTCTTGCAAGTTAACGTACAAATGTGCTATTCATGATTATTATTTATTGTTATTACTATTTATTCTTATTATCTCATTATTATATTATTATCATTATTATATCATATTATTATATTATTATCTTATTATTATTATTATTATTTAATAAGACTATCTATGTCTATATCTCCTTCGTAGGTCTTAATCCGGAGGAGGTCTGCTAAATGCTGGTCCGTCATTCGATTTCTTTGTTTGTTAAGTATAAGTTTCATCGATGAAAAGGCAGATTCACAGTTGTATGTCGATCCAAACATAGAATACAGTCTGTAAATCTGATCCTTTGTCTTTGGATACTTCTTTTCGTCGATTGCCCTCCAAAATTGTTCGCCAGTTAGCAACGGAATTGAGAAATCTTGTCTCATGTTAACTAACTCTGGTTGCAGTTCAGAGTCTTGCTTTTCAATATCGCAGATAAGGGTATATTCGTGCAGATCTATTATATTCTTTATAATTTCAAAATCTTTGAATGTTAGATGACAATCTGTGTATAAGTTTTCTAGCATGTTGCAGTATTCTATGTTCTTATCAAATATTTTAAATTGGCTATAGATTTCTGTCACTTTTTTCAAATTTAAAAGATTTCCATTTTTTATTTCATTTATTGGAATTTGAATTTTCCGGCTGAAATGGTGTACTGTGGTTACTAATTGTGTTATTATCTTGTGTTTTCCTTGAAGCTGTAAATTTAATTCATTGAATAATTCTGTTATGTCGCACAAAAAGGCTAGATCATACAAAAAATTTTTGTTTTTTAGTTCTAAAACGAAATTCCCATTATCTGCAGACATATTTTGTTCAAAAAATGTTAAGATTTCATTCCATAAATCGAACAGGCGCTGAAGCCAACGAACCTCAGGACATAATAGTACGTCACCGTATTCTGCTTTTAGATCCTGAAGAAGCGTTTTGAATTTTCGGTGGTTTAAAGAGTTGTGGCCCCCTTTAATTTTATTTATAATTTTTATTGATATATTCATTGCCCTTTTCAAATAGTCCCCTTTTGCGAAAAACGCTTGCTGGTGGATTAAACAATGGAAAAAAAGAATCTTGAAATGATTTTTTAATAATTGCCCTACTAAGCCTTTTTTCGATAACACCATTACTTTGGCCCCGCCCGTACAAATTCCGGCTAATTTATTTTTATCAACGAAGCAGAAGACTTTCTCAACCAAAACATTGTATAAAATTTCACCGGTTACATTGCTATCCAAAGCAATAACATCAAAAATTTCTTCGAAAGTTTGAAAGTTTTGATCGACAGTTTTTACACAAATTATTAGTTGACAAATACTATTTAGATCAGTACTCTCATCCAAACTGAGAGAAAAATATTTGCAATTTAGCAATCTATTTTTAGTCTCAGAGTGGATGAATTTGCTATATCTTCAGTCCTACGTGTGACGGTACGACGAGATAAAGGTACCTTTTCTATGATTTGATGCCCTTTTTCACCAAAACATTTAAAAACTTTTGAAGACAAATTTAAGAAAAAAAGGACATCTTCAAATGGGCGACACTGCTTTACCAAAGCCAACGCAACAGTAAATGAATGATTAAAGGCAAATCAATATCTTTATTATTATTTTTACCATTATCAGTTTCAGTATCATTATTATTAATTTAAAAAAAATTCTACTTGCAATTGCAAAAGTATTAGCTTCCGCTCACCTCCAGTAAAAAATTTAAAATTTGTATGGCAAGAGAAATAATGTCGGCTTAAACAAAATTTAGAATTGCGACCAACAATGTCGTAACAAATAAGGCATTGTGCTCTTCCATCCAAATTTTCTATAAAGAAAAAATCTTCTTCCCATTCGTGCATCTAACAATGTTTAGCTCTCACTGTATATTTGAAATAGCGCAGCGTGGTGTTGCTTGAACAAGTGTTTGCATGCGACTGTTTTGCTTTCCCATAGCCACTGGTATGACAGCATTCAGTCTTCATTGTGCCGAGGGCTACCGATCGTTCGTATTCTATAAATAGCGTAATATTTTGTGCTGCTCGTCGCAGCAGAGGCCCTATGCACGCGTGCATAGGAAAATCAACTTGTGCCCACCTCTGATTTAATATATCGATTCAGCGTCGTCTTACGAGCACTTGCATGTGGATACGACATAAACACGGAGGCATTCAGACTTTACGCAATGGAAACTGCCGAAATTTTTGTTAGTTTATACCCTTGGTTTTACATGCCCTCGTCTGTTCACAGAATTTTAATTCATGGAGCAGACATAATCAATCATTTTTCGCTTCCAATTGGTATGATGTCCGAGGAAGCGCTTGAAGCCAGAAATAAAGATTATCGGAACATCCGTGAAAATAATACCAGAAAAAGTTGCAGAAAAAATACAATGGAAGATATAATTAACGCTCTTTTTGTTTCTTCCTATTCCAGAAAAATTAGTTTCGATAAGGAAGTTAAAAGCTTGCTTATAATGCATCATTTTGAAGATGATTTCTCTGAATCTGATACTGAAGAATCTGATTAATATTTCTTTTATAATATGGTTTCTCTTTGATTTGACAAATTTTTTCTTATTTTATATATGCAGATATCGTGGAAAATGTTTATTGAATTAAAAACAAAATAAAAAATTAAAAAAAAAATTAAAAATTAAAAAAAAAAATTAATTTTTTTTCCAAAAATTGTTTGATTTTTTTCTGAATTGAGAAAAAAAAAACTTTGAAGATATCTTCTTTACTTTGGAAGCTATGAATAAAATGCCGCTAGCGAAGCCAAATTGGCCACTGTGCTTTGGACGGATTCCACAATTGTTCTTTCATGGCATAGCAAACCCCCATGCACATGGACAACCTTTGTATCCCACCGAATTGCCACAATCGCAGAAAAGGTTGGAACTGAGAATTGGACTCACGTCAAAAGTCAATCCAATCCGGCAAATCTAGCTACTCGCGGAAACACACCTCTGGAAATGATTAACAATGACCTCTGGTGTCACGGACTCTAATGGCTAACACTCGACCCGAAACACTGGCCAGTTTCCAAAAAATCAATCGATACAACACTTGAACTCCGACCAATCAAGGCCTTCGTGAACACAACACAAGAGCAGAGCTGTTAAACAGGGATTAAAATTAATAATCAATTGAATTAATATATTTTTTTAATTAATTCGATTATTAATTTTTTTCGCAATTCGTTGATTAATTAATGATTGAAAATTAATTTTATCAAAATTTAGTCAGGATTAAAGGGAATTAATTTAGATGGAAGAATTTATTTACAGATTAAAAAAAAAATTAATCAAAAACTTAGTTAGATTAAAAATTTTGATTAATTTTGATTAAAGTGGATTAAATGGCAATTAATATTCCATTAATTAAAAAAAAAAAAATTTATTGTTATTTATAAATCATATGGTGAATTTAATAAAACAATAAATAAATAAATAATAACAACATATAGTCATTACAATAATTCAACAAAAATTTAAACAAACAAATTTAACAATATTTCAATAATTTCAACCATAAAGATAACGAATTCAATTATTTGTGAAGTTGTCGTTTCCTCGTCAGCATCTGTAATAATAGAGACTAGTAATTTTTTAGCGAAAGTAACTAATTTATATAAATTTACTAATCTCTTCCAAATCAAAAAAGGCGATTTCATCCTCATGGTTAGAACAACTCTGCTTTGTTGGAACTAGTTTTTCAGCAACAGCGATGATAATTTCAGTGGTCACATTGGGAGAAGTCCTTGTCAGAACGGAAAGCCAATTCAGTTTGACATTTGGAGTTAGTATAGCCGCTGTAACTGCGGTATCTGCCTCTGGAGCGAGATTAAAATATTTGGAAAACCTCTTCCGTAATTTTTCAACGAGCTCAACTGCCATGCTATTCAAAGAGAATTCTTTATTTTGGCCCAACTTTTGCAGTTTATTGCTTAATGTCATATATGCGGGTAAGAGAAGTCCAAATTTAATATTTTTCTCTCCTTGGAGGAAGTCCAAGGTTTCCGCTATTGGTTCCACCAACATTTTATAGGACTCTAAATACTGGATATCCCCTGCTGTGAAACTCGGAAGACTTAACTTTTCGCTAAGGTCATTTAAGACATCTTTGTGCTGTAGTAACTTTACGACGGCATCGTGTAATGAGTTCCATCTAGTTATTACAGGCAGAACCAATGATGAACCAATGGTACTCACTATTATCTCCGACGATTTAGGCCAACTGGATTTCTTCCACAGGTTATTATATTTTTCAAATATCTGGAAATATGATACAGTGTTTAATTTTAAATTAAGGAAATAACGCATATATATGCAGATTACCATTTTATGCCTGGTGTATGCTGGCTCATCACGTTTTAAAATCGATATAAGATCTGTTGTTGCCAACAAAATCAATGTGTGGCTCGAGCATCTGTGATGTTTCGATAACAGTGTACTTTCAGATGAAATTACCTCCTCATTGTCATCCTCCATATGGCCACAATTTTCTACGCCATGATCTAAAAGTTGTAATAAAGTTCGACCCATTGTCGGTCACTGTCATCACAATATTGGTGACACTAAGGCCAAAGTAACTATTTATATCACGTATTGTGTCGTAGATCCGACTAGCGGTATGTTTTTCAAAAAGCCGTTTGCACGCCAATGCCGCTGATTTCCGTTCGAAGTCCTGTGTTAACCAATGGCAAGTGTAACCAAAAAGCTTTTGTGGTTTCCAGACCAAATATCCGCAGTTGTACTAAAGTGTTTGCAAGATTGTATATCTGCTTTTATTTTAGTCAGCATGTTTTCATAACGTGTTTCCAATTTTTTCATTGCAGTTTGCCTGCACATAAGCTTTCTACCAGTGCCTTCAAACATATGTTCAACGGATGGTCTGTCCACAACAGAAACAGGCGATGCTGAATCAACAATGAAATCTAAATCGCTGTCGTCAAACTTATTTTTGAGCGAGCCTTGATAGTCTGACTTAAAAATTTTAAACTTAATGTAAATGTTCGCATGTTTAAATTTAAGTTGCGTAATGAAATTGGAAGACACGTTTTCAAAACCACGAATTCTTTTGCCACAGGTTACACATTTACCAATGGTTATTTGTTTTTTGCCGTCATTTACCTGATAAAAGAAGCAATGTTTGTAAAAAGTTGGAAGTTTTTGTGGCTACGAACAAATAACACAAATCAAGGAACTACTTACACTCACGTCTTTTACTGAACCAGTACGAGTACATACATAAATAAATCAAAACAATACAAACTTTTTCAAAATCAACGTAGAAGTTTGGCTGGAAAATTGTCTTATTCAAGTACGTGGCTTCTATACAAGCTTTCTTCACAGGCGGACCATCTTCAAATACTTTACGCTTCGAAGTTTTCTTAGAGGGGGTATAAGTAACATCCTTAAAAATGTCGTCACTTGAGAAGTCATCACCACTAAACAGTTCCTCATCATCCATTGTGTCTGCATATGCGAAATGTTAGGTTATACTTTCTTCAGTTGTCAAATTCATTGTATACTGTTTTTATAATTCTTATAAAAATACTCACACTTAATTAAGAAAGTCAACAGTCGATGTTAAAATGTTTTTAAACAATCAAAAAAGACTTAGGCGGGTATTGTCACTTGCGAAGCGAATTTATTTGGCGAACATACCTCAAATTTGCATTGTGAATGGCGAATGAACGTATTCGCTAAAATATGTCGTTGCCATTCATGAAAAAAGTAGCGCGTTCATCCGAATTTGACATTTGTGTCATTTATACTTAAAAATATTTATTATTATATCAACTGAAATTCGAAAATATGTTTAATAACGCGGATCTGTATTTTGAAGATAATTACGATGTGGAAACGCGAACTAATCTTCTTCGACAGCGCCGTTTTATTAGAGATAATTCTAATCCTACAGAGCTGCCTAACACGGTGTATGTACCCAGTTCAATTATAACGGATAATATATTGTATTCTTTTATTTTATTCAATACTTTGAAAATCAATATTACATAGATAATAAATATATAAAAATTACAAAAACTAAATGCTTTTAAATTAAATTAAAAAAATCACAGATTTGATTCCGTCACTTACAATAATGAAGTAAAAATAAATTCATCACATGTTTTCTTAAAATAATCTCAATTTCAAGTTCGGTTAAAATATGAAATAAAAAAAAATTCATCACATTCTTATGAAATAAACTATAAACTATTTACCCTATTTTTTTTTTTTTTTTGCGTTTTTAATTTTAAAATTTGTAGTTTTATTTCCATCTTTTCTTTATGTCTTTTTTTTCTCTAAATTTTCTTCCTTTCTTCTTTCATTTTCATTAATTTAATTTCTTCCTGTTTCAGTTCATATGTTTTTCTTGCATTCCTTGCAATTTCATCTATTTTTCTTTCCATTTTTGCAATTTTGTTGGAAAGGGTGTCTTGAACTTCGGCTTGCTTTTCCAACGCTTTCATCCGAATGATACACGTTCTTCTACTGTCATTCTAGGACGGCTGCTTAAGGATGTTGTGTTTCCTCGGTCGTGCGCTCTTCTGGCTGAATTTCACTAGTATTTACCGCAGTTTCTACTTCATTAGAGCCATATGCTAAGCCTGTAGGATTTACAGCCGCCTGAAGGTGAAGAAGCTCATCCACACTTTGCTCTAATGCAGATAAACTTTGCTGAGCATAAGGTCCTCCTCCTGTGGCAACAGTTTCGCGTCGGTTTGTCGCTATTTTTTTTTTTAGTTTCAGTTTATAATCTAACCAAACCTAAATGCTACACATAAGTAACTTCAACCGAACAAATTAATTAAATTTTTACCTTATTCCACTCGCGCCCGTTTCGCAATGGTGGACCAATGGCATTGAGTTCGGCAGCGAACAGGTCCCATTGCTCTGCCCTGCTTTTCTTTGTCGATCCAAAATTCCCCATTCCTCTGGCGACGTCCGGATTATTTTCCATTAACGCAACCAATTTTTGGAATTGCTGCGTTGTTGAAGATTAAAATTATGTACCAAAAATATGAATGGACTGTGATATGCTTATTCCGTTCTGCTAAAATGTTTATATTATCTAATTTTAACAGTTTATTAGTTGTTTCAATATATTCTAAAATTTCAAAATTATTGATATGGTTATTTTTAAGATAATTCCAGATTTTTGTTTCTATATTTTCATAATTTTGATTATTAATTACTGTATTATTTTCAAATGTTATTAAATATGTTCCAGTTAATGTTCGATTGTCTACAATATTTTTTCCTGAAATTAAGATTGCTCGTGGTTTTATTTCTTCTATTTTCAAATTTTTCTCTTTTAGTTTTTTACATTTTCCTTGTTTTTTATTTAATATTTCTGACAAACATGTGCTTTTTTTTTATTTAATTTGCAATATGTTTTTGTAATTTCAGTTTTACAATTTTGTATATTAAAAAATTATTATTACAATATGTTATGTTCTGATCAATTATAAGCTTACCATCTAATTGAGCTATGGCTCTCTTCTTCTTCTTAACTGGCGTAGACACCGCTTCTGCGATTATAGACGAGCACAACAACAGCGCGCCAGTCGTTTCTTCTCTTCGCTACGTGGCGCCAATTGGATATTCCAAGCGAGGCCAGGTCCCTCTCCCCTTGGTCCTTCCAACGGAGTGGAGGTCTTCCTCTTCCTCTGCTTCCCGCGGCGGGTACTGCGTCGAATACTTTCAGAGCTGGAGAGTTTTCATCCATCCGGACAACATGACCTAGACAGCGTAGCCGCTGTCTTTTAATTCGCTGAACTATGTCAATGTCGTCGTATATCTCGTACAGCTCATCGTTCCATCGAATGTGATATTCGCCGTGGCCAACGCGCAAAGGACCATAAATCTTTCGCAGAACCTTCCTCTCGAAAACTCGCAAAGTCGACTCATCCGTTGTTGACATCGTCCAAGCCTCTGCACCATATAGCAGGACGGGAATTATGAGTGACTTATAGAGTTTGGTTTTTGTTCGTCGAGAGAGGACCTTGCTTCTCAATTGCCTACTTAGTCCAAAGTAGCACCTGTTGGCAAGAGTTATCCTGCGTTGGATTTCTAGGCTGACATTGTTGGTGGTGTTTACGCTGGTTCCAAGATAGACGAAATTATCTACAACTTCAAAATTATGACTGTCAATAGTGACGTGAGTGCCAAGTCGCGAGTGCGACGACTGTTTGTTTGATGACAGGAGATATTTCGTCTTGCCCTCGTTCACTGCCAGACCCATTTGAGTTACTTCCTTGTCCAGTCTGGAGAAAGCAGAACTAACGGCGCGGGTGTTGAGGCCGATGATATCAATATCATCGGCATACGCCAGCAGTTGTACACTCTTATAGAAGATGGTACCTTCTAAGTTGAGTTCTGCAGCTCGAACTATTTTCTCCAGAAGCAGGTTGAAAAAGTCGCATGATAAGGAATCGCGTTGTCTGAAACCTCATTTGGTATCGAACGGCTCAGAGTGGTCCTTCCCGATTCTGACGGAGCTTTTCGTGTTGCTCAACGTCAGTTTACACAGCCGTATTAGTTTTGCGGGGATACCAAATTCAGACATCGCGGCTAAAGGCAGCTCCTTTTCGTGCTGTCGAAAGCAGCTTTGAAATCGACGAAGAGGTGGTGTGTGTCGATTCTCCTTTCATGGGTCTTTTCCAAGATTTGGCGCATGGTGAATATCTGGTCGGTGGTTGATTTACCAGGTCTAAAGCCACACTGATAAGGTCCAATCAGTTTGTTGACGGTGGGCTTTAATCTTTCACACAATACGCTCGACAGAACCTTATAAGCGATGTTGAGGAGGCTAATCCCACGGAAGTTGGCGCAGATTGTGGGGTCTCCTTTTTTATGGATTGGGCATAGCACACTTAAATTCCAATCGTTTGGCATACTTTCGTCCGACCATATTTTACAAAGAAGGTGATGCGTGCACCTTATCAGCTCTTCGCCGCCGTGTTTGAATAGCTCGGCCGGCAATCCATCGGCCCCTGCCGCTTTGTTGTTTTTCAGACGGGCAGTTGCTATTCGAACTTCTTCATGGTCGGGCAATGGAACGTCTGCTCCATCGTCATCGATTGGGGTATCGGGTTCGCCTTCTCCTGACGTTGTACGTTCACTGCCATTCAGCAGGCAGGAGAAGTGTTCCCTCCATAATTTAAGTATGCTCTGGGCATCGGTGGCTAGATCACCTTGGGGGTTCTACAAGAGTATGCTCCGGTCTTGAAACCTTCTGTAAGCCGACGCATCTTTTCGTAGAATTTTCCAACATTACCTCTGTCGGCCAGCTTATCAAGCTCTTCGTACTCACGCATTTCGGCCTCTTTCTTTTTCTGTCTACAAATGCGTCTTGCTTCCCTCTTCAACTCTCGGTATCTATCCCATCCCGCACGTGTTGTGGTCGATCGTAACGTTGCGAGGTAGGCAGCCTGTTTTCTCTCCGCTGCGACACGGCACTCCTTGTCGTACCAGCTGTTCTTTTGCGCTTTCCGAAAACCAATGGTTTCGGTTGCAGCTGTACGTAAGGAGTTTGAAATGCCGTCCCACAGTTCCCTTATACCGAGTTGTTGACGAGTGCTCTCAGAGAGCAGGAGTGCAAGCCGAGTAGAAAAACGTTCGGCTGTCCGTTGTGATTGCAGCTTCTTGACGTCGAACCTTCCTTGTGTTTGTTGGCGTGCGTTTTTTGCTGCACAGAGGCGGGTGCGAATTTTGGCTGCAACAATATAGTGGTCCGAGTCGATGTTAGGACCTCGGAGCGCACGCACATCTAAAACACAGGAGACGTGTCTTCCGTCTATCACAACATGATCGATCTGGTTGGTGGTTTTTCGATCCGGAGACAGCCAGGTAGCTTGATGTATCTTCTTATGCTGGAATCTAGTACTACAGATAACCATATTTCGGGCCCCGGCGAAGTCGATCAGCCTCAACCCATTGGGGGATGTTTCCTCGTGGAGGCTGAATTTACCGACCGTAGTGCCAAAGATACCTTCTTTGCCCACCCTGGCATTGAAGTCGCCAAGCACGATTTTGACATCGTGGCGGGGGCATCTCTCATAAGTGCGCTCCAAGCACTCATAAAAGGCATCTTTGGTCACATCGTCCTTCTCTTCCGTCGGGGCGTGGGCGCAAATCAGCGATATGTTGAAGAACCTCGCTTTGATGCGGATTTTGGCTAGACGTTCATTCTCCGGAGTGAATGAAAGTACTCGGCGACGGAGTCTCTCTCCCACCACGAATCCAACACCAAACTTGCGCTCCTTTATATGGCCACTGTAGTAGATGTCACAAGGACCTACTCGTCTCTGTTTTTGTCCCGTCCATCGCATTTCTTGGACGGCGGTGATGTCAACCTTTATCTTTACGAGGACATCTACCAGCTGGGCAGCGGCACCTTCCCAATTAAGGGACCGGACATTCCAGGTGCATGCCCTCAAATCATAGTCCTTATTTCGTTTGCCATGGTCGTCATAAAAAGGGGGGTCTCTCATCCGAGGCTGTTTTTTTCTTTTCATTGTGGGTGTTTTTTTACGTGGCGGGTCCCAAGCCCAGCGCACAACCCTATGCTGGGGATGTTTCGCCTTCTCACTTTAGCTCGCCTTCAATCGGATATTCTTAGGCTACATAGAGGATACTTGGTCAAAGACCGGAAGTCGTGAGCTGCTTGAGTCATATGTAAAAGAATCGTTTCTGGCCACTCCCAAGTGAATGGCGATTAGAGAACTTTCCTCACTTGCGTGAACTTCTACACATGACTCCATCCTCCTATGGCTCTCACATCATAGTATTTACATGTTGATTCTATTTTTGGGTATTTGATATAAAGTATAATTATATCTCTTTTTTATGCTATTTGAAATTTTGAAATGTCCATTAAGTCTGTAATGGTCATTGTACTATGTTGGTAATATGTTATGTTTTTTAATTCATCAAAATGTAAAATTGTTGAATTTAAAATTCCTATTTTCCCAAATGTTATTGTATTTATTATATTTTATAGTTCATGTATAATGTATTGATTTCTTCTTCTTTTGTTTTTTCTGGCTGTGTTATCACTTTTTATATTATTTATTGTATCAGTTAAATCTGTTATCACTTTAAAAATCTCTGAATTTGTAGTAAATTGTTTATTGTTATTTATTGTTAGATCATTTAATCTATCATTTATTTTTATGAAATCTTCATGATCTGGAGTTTCTGCTATCCATTTCCAAAGTGTACCTAATTCATTTATTCCTCTTTTTTGTCTAACATGGTTTTGTTTTAACTGTCTTAATAAAGTTTCAATTATTAATATTTCTGATTCTGTTTCCTGAGTGATAATTTCTAAATTATCATTATTATCAATTCCATATTTGATATTGTTATAAAAACTTCTTTTTCCTTCTGTTATTATATTTTCAAAGATTGTTAAATTAGTGATGTGAAATATATCTCCATATTTTTCATAAATAGAAACGTCTCCATTTTCGATAAGTACGTAGTCCTGTCGGGTATTATTTATGATATCAGCTATTGTCAAGACAATTAGTAATGCGAAAATTGAAAGGATCATTTTGAAAACCTATAATTACTTATGATTTTATGTTATCCTTATGTATAATTCTATTTCTATTATTTATTATTATGTTATTCCCCAAGCTTTCTTTAACTTGTTGTTTCTTATACCTAGGTTGTAATTTATTTCTCTCTCCTATTATTTTTTCATTAATAATTTGTCAAGGATGATATTGCTTATATGTTCTATGTTTATTATGAAACATTAGCATTTTCTCCTGTGCTTGCTTTAAAGTGGTAAGTAAGTTTTCATGGTTTACCCTATTATAAAGTACTTCATTTGGTTTAAAATTCGTTACTGAATGAATTGTTGTATTGTATTGTTGCGCTGCTCTAAGTACTGTTTCTAAATTACTGACAATATTGTATTCTTCTTTTATACATCTAGCTATTTCAATTATTGTTGAATGGACTCTTTCAACTTGTCCGTTAGTTATGCTGTGACGTGGATCACAAAAATAAATTTCAATATTTAACCTTTGCATTAAGGATTTAAATGTTGGTGTGGTAAAGCTTGGTTCGTTGTCTAAAGTAATTTGTTTTACATCTGTGAAGCTTTGAAGCAATTCTAAAGCCTTTTCTTCAATATTTGATTTATCTTCTATATGTTTTAATATTAAAAATTTTGAATAAGCATCTATACATGTGATAAATTTGAGTTTTTGTGAGTAGAAAATGTCTAAATGAAGTTGTTCCCCTTCTTTTTCTGGAATTGGGGCTTTGCCTATTTGTATTTTCTTGGGATGACGATCATATTTATTTTTATTGCATATCATACAATTTCGAACGTATTCTTTCATTCTTTTCTTCATTTCTGGCCAGTAATATAATTTTTCAATTTGTTTGATATTTTCATTATAGCTTCGATGAGCTCTATTATGGGTTTGTTCGATTAATCCGGACTGATCTTCTCTATTAATAATATCCATTGGAAAAAGTTTTGTAAATACGAATTTGTTCTGAAAAGTTTGTTTGAGAGTTTCTTGGACTTCATGCAAATCTTCAACGGTGCAGTGAATCCCCGTTACTAGCTTTGGCTGAATATATTCTTTCAAGATTCTTATTAAATTTTCTACTGTATCAAATTCTATTAAATGCCTTTTATTTCCAAAGGTTTCGATTAACTCATGAATCGTGAACCTATTTTTACTTAGTATAATTTGCTGTTTAAACTGATTTAATGGTTTTTGTGTTTCCTGTATTTGATTGTTTTCGCTACTCTGTGCCGAGTGCTCTGAATCTTCCGATTCGTTTGATAAATGGTTTAACTGAAGACGGGAACGTGCGTCTGCTACTATATTGGTTTTACCGGGTTGGTACACAAATTTAGGAGAGAATTCTTCTATAATTGCGTGCCATCTTTTCATTTTTGGTTTCGGGTTACGGGGTGATAAAGCAAATGTTAATGGTTGATGATCAGTATGTATTTCCAAATTGGTTACACCGTAGATACAATTTCGTAGATTTTTTAGTGTCCAAACAATGGCATAAAGCTCCTTCTCATTAGTTGCGTAATTTCTTTCAGTTTTATTAAAAGTTTTTGAAATGAAGGTAATTGGTTTACCTCCTTGTGATAGTACCGCACCCATTGCATAGTTAGATGCATCGGTAGTTAATACAAATATTTTTGAGTAATCGGGTTGTGTTATTTCGATTTCTGAAGCCAAATAATTCTTTAATTTATTTAATGCAGATATTCCTTTCTCATTTAGAGTTATTTCAAATTTTTTAAATTTATTTTTAGAAATCCTAGCATTTTCTCCTGATAGGTATTTTGTCAAAGGTTTAGCTATCGCAGCATAGTCTTTAACAAATTTACGATAATATCCTGCAAGCCCTAAGAAACCTCTTAATTCGCGCAAACTTCTTGGTATTGGATAATTTAATATTAATTTTATTTTATTTGGGTCTGTTTTGATAACATTCTGAGCTACTACATAACCTAAAAACTCTATTTCCTTCTCGAAAAATTTTGATTTTTCTAATGAAATTTTCATATTAGCTTCTTTTAAAATTTGCGTTTTTCCGAAAAAACAATAATATCATCCATATAAACGTGTCAAATTTTTCCAATACGTTCTCGCAATATGTCGTCCATTGCCCTCTGAAAAATTCTAGGAGCATTTTTTAAACCAAAAGGCATGCTTAAAAATTCATATTTCCCATTATTAACGGAAAAAGCTGTGTTCTCAATATCATTTTCTGTCATTAAAATTTGATGAAATCCTGATTCTAGATCAATGGTTGAAAAATATTTTGCTTTGCCTAGATTAGATAGTATTACGTTTGTATCCTGAATCGGATAACGATCAGAAATTGTATGCTCATTTATTTTTTTGTAATCGATTACCATTCTAAGTTTTGGTGTTTCATTCTCATTTGTAGCTTTTTTTGGTACCACCCAAATAGGTGAATTATACGGACTTTTACTCGGTCTTATGATATTTTCATTAATCAATTTTTTTATTTCTTCATTAATAAACGAATTTACAGATAAGGGATATGGATATTGTCTGCTCTATATCGGATCCTCATTTTTCATTCTTATTTCTGCTTTTACTTTTGTCATGAAGGGAAAATTTGTATAGATACTTGAAGGCATTTGAGCAATTTTTTCTTTTATATGTGGTTTAAGATCCTGCAATTCTTCATCCTGATTTTCATTGATTGAACTTTAGGAATTCTTTACCGAATAATAATTATCATTATCACCATTCATTTCTGAGCCACTTTCGCCCAACATTGAATAGTTATCGTTCATGTTGCCGGTAAATTCATCGGCTAGAATTGTAGAACTTTTTTATTCCACAATATATTTTGTATATTTGTTATTTTTATTCTGCTGGTATAAATCTTCAGCTGGCGTTTTAGTATCTTTTTGTCCCAAAATAAATTTTTTAAATATAATATTGCCGTTAGTTGCTTCGGATGGTTTTACGGAATCTTTATGTTCCTTAATTTTTTTATTTATACCAATATCTTTATCGGTTGGTTTAGCGGAAGTTTTTTGTTCCTTATTGTTTTCTTTTTTATTTTTATTGATATTTCCCTCGGTTAAATGTGCAGAAACTTTTTGTTCCTGGATTTTTAAGATTTCTCCATTTTTATTTTCAAAATAAATGTTCATACTGTGTGCTTCATTTTTATTATTATTTTTTTCCATATAATTTGTTTTCCTATTGGGCACGTCGATAAGTGCCTCAATTTTTTTAAGGAAATTGTATCCCAAAAGGAGGTCAGATTCTAAACCTTCTATTTCGTAGAAAATTTCTTCGACCCCAAATATGGTTATTATATGGTAATGCTTTATTATGGAATAGCCGTTCACGGTTTTTATCCGTTTATAAATGGCTAGTTCGGTTTTGTTATTATAAACCCCAGGCTTAATGTAGCAAGAGGTTGCTCCTGTATCGACTAGAGCTTTTAAACTTTTCTTTATTTTTGAGTCGTAGAGCTTTAGATAGGGGAGTTCATCCCCTTTTTGCCTTAAAAATTACTCTCATTCATGTTGTTTATCTTCTGGGTTTTCTCCTGTGAGCGAAAGCTATAATTGCTTTCCCTTGGTCGTTTTATTCCTTGGATGTTTTTATTTGAAATATACCTATTTGGTTGGTCCATGTTGGCTTGATGGCTTGTACTGGCCAATGGTTTTCAAAAATTTTGGTATTTATGGCTATTGTTTAGTTGGGGCTTTGGGTAATTTTCCCTTGGTTCTGGTTTTGGCATGTTGCTCCTCTGAGGAAATCGTAAATTATTACTTGGATAAAACTGTTTTACTCTTGTCCTTTCATTTGCAAAACTTTGTGCAAATCGAGTTCTCTGATTATTGGACTCTAATTCCTGAGCTTTGGCCAATGCGTCGGGCAAATCTTCCGGAGAGAGGGAAAATATAATATCTCTTAATGGAGCGTTAAGTCCAGTTATAAATATTCTAAGAGCCTGGTCTCTATTCTTTTTGTTCAATTCTTTTGTTATTAGTGCGGCCCCTCCATAAGTCATAATGGTTTTATTAATCATCAACGTTAGTTTTTTGTTAACTAAATTATAATATTCAATGACCGTCATTGAGCCTTGTCGTAGAACACTCATTTCTTATTCTATGATATGTATTGGACGTTTGTCCGAATATGCAAAATCGAGACGCGCAATTATCGCGTCAAAATTTAACACAGTGCCATGGTTGGTTAATGTGTCATTTGCTTCTAGTGTAATTTTGTTACGGAAAATCGTAAGGGCTGCGAAGTACTTTCGGCTACCTCTTACATATAGGCTCCTAACGTTATGTGCTTCTTCGCGCCAGCTAACATAAGCGTTTATCCTTCCTGAAAATTCTGGTAAGGATTTTATAACATCTAGTGTCTCATGACACTGAATATTGTTATTTATTATTTTCGTCTGAAAATCTGTTACTCTGTGTGTTTCAATTTCAACTTGAATTTTTAATCTGTCAATTTCTTGCCTTATTGTAATATTGGTTTCCGCAATTAGTCGCGTAATTAAATCTACCGTTAATCCTGCCTCATTAATCATGATTAATTATTATTATTATTTTTTTTTTTTTTAGTTTAGAGAAAGAACTTTATTATTATTTTATACTTGTATAATCTCTTCTAGGAAGAGATGCTCTTCTATTCGGGAGGGTCCTTTTATGTAGGATTCGCAGAATTGAGCTAAGTTATGGGGGTCTTTTTATTTTGTTATGTGGCTGGTCGAGCCTTAATTTATATTTGTATTTTATCGCAGCTAATCGCAGAGTTTTTTTTATTTATGTTAAGCTGGAGGGTCCCCCCGAAGGTGGTGAATCGCAGCTTTATATTATATATATTATTTATTTTATTATTGGTTGCACAAACCAGAAATTATGTTTTATTTTTTTCTGGGGCACTTTTTCTCTTCGTGATCCCCGCCGCAATTTTTAAAATAGTATAATCTAATAAACTTAGGTTTAATTTGGGTGTTCCCCATAAATATATATATGTATATATAATTTTAACATATTTATTTTTCTTAACAATAATGATTAATTAATCTTACTGCTTTCTCCAATGTTGTCCTGTGTTGTCTTCTTGTTGTTTCGTCTTTACTCTCACTGTTTTCTATAAGTTTTCCGGTATTTCTCACGTTGCTGTAGTCACAAATGTTTTTGATGTGTATTTGTTTGTTTGATACCTTTATTTACTTTAATTTGTTTTAGTTTTTAGTGTGTTTTGGATAATATGTTTTATTAATGTTTAATTTTACATTTATAATATATTTTATTTTAATATTAATTACATTTTTTTTTGGCGACACGACACGTGTTATATATTAGATTTCGTATTACTATTTTTTGTTAGTTTACGCGGCATAGCATGTTTTGGCTTTAACTTTTAATTTTTTTCACTTTTATTGAGATATTATTATTATGCTTTTTTACATACTACCTTTCGCACGAGGATTTTATATTTTTATTATTTATCTTTTGTAAGGATCCACGATCACGTATCCTTTTCCGAGGATATTTTGTTTTTCGTGGCCCCACGTTGAGCGCCAATTAATTCCCGTATCGCGGGAATTTGTAAAAAAAAATATATTTTTTCTATCTGCCAACGCGCAGAGAAAATGAAACACGTCGTGTCGACTGGATTGCCGGAGACAAAATCTATCTTTTATTTCCAAGTTACTAATATTTATACATTTACTTATTATTTACTTAAAGTTATTACATATTGAAGTTGAGTTTGAAACAAAGAAGCTGTCAATTTACATTAATATCATATTCAGCATTTTTAGGCAGAACGTTAAGTGTTCTGTTTTGGTTTTATTATGCCTTCTTGTGAGGGCTACAAATATTGTTTAGATAAGAATGGTTTATTCTAATGTGAACGGAAAAAGTATATCGAATTCTATTTTAATTTATGAGGCCGCACAACTACAAAGTGTAAAGATTCAATATTGTTTACAGTTATGGTCAAGTGGCTGTGTGGAGGCTGTCATTAACTTGTATGCGTAAGTGCATATGACAATCTCACACAAATAATGCGATCACAACATACTTACTTACGAACGTACACATGTAAATATGTCACCCCTAAAAACAACAACCATTAGAAATCAATATGGCACCCAAATTGCCGACGTCAAAATTTATTTTAAATTACACGACAACAACATTTTCATTCATGAGCGCATGCGCACATTCAACGAGCAAAGATGATTCATTCATAAAACAAAACGCCATACACCTCTCCCCAAGCATTCTTTTGCCTACAAGCGGTTTCTCGCGACGAAGGCAAAAGCTAAAATTCGTAAATTGAACATATTTCTGATATTTGTCTCAGAAGGGAAAAGTGACAGCCATACCATATTTTCAAATATATTAGAGTGAAATTGACAACATAGTACATTTGCCTATTTGCAAGTTTAGAAATTTTGTAAAGAAAATATTCAATATTCCTCTGTATTATATATACTGTCAATTCCGGTTAAGTAGTACTCTGCTTACGTTCCCTCTTAACTGTCTGTATCTTGCTGCATCTCACGTTTTGATTTTTTGAAATACATAAAAGTTATTACCACTCGCTTGAGTATCCACACTCGCTTATACAAGTTAACATATCACAGTAGCCCACAACAAGTGCAGTTATGCCTGTGATTGCAGCGCAAGCAAAAACACCAAAGGTGCGAGGCTCATGTCGCAGACATAACAACAGAAACGCTTGCCAGTAGCAAACGACACCAACAGTCCCAAACCGTGGGAATTGCCGAATAAGCATTATCGAATCACTTGGCCGGTGATGGCAAGTAGATTTGATAGGTATGAGGTATTCAGGTGCAGCACCGAAAAGTTAGTTGTAATAACTCGATCGTCGTGAACGGCTGTCCTACATAGTAGGGACATAAAAAATAATTCAAACCAAACATCGCGTTTTATTTACTTACACAAAGTAATAATGGATTTAAAATATTTTAAGCGGATCGCATAAAAATACGTCGATATGTATGCAAGTTAACGTCACGAATAGTTAACGGCACTTATGCCTAAAATAAACAATAATCATATAAATTCATTATTAAACGAATGTGTCAAATATATTATTGACACATCGTCAATTAGGAAGCGGCCATAGACTATAACTTATGGCACGCTTTAAGTACAAGTGCAGAGCACAATGACCGCGACAGACTGCAAAAGATATCTGTCAAATATTAAAATACACACGTTCTTATGAACACAGTTATTTTAACAACTGCACGACTACACGACTGCAGGTCGCTCTCGCTAACTTCAATATATTCTTATATTTGCCAACGACAGTAGGACGACAGTAGAGTTGAAGGTAGAGAGATGAGGTAGAGTGGTGATGCCACTAATATGTAATTTGTAATAACAATTTATAATTTAAAACAAATAAATTTACCTATTTACTTATTTTTTGCATAGAAAATTTCACTTTGAACAAAATATTAAAATTTCATTGAAGTGCAAGGTATTAGTATGGCCACAACGAAATTGTGTGCACACAAAATGGACAGCTGTGTTGTTTTGTGTACATGCCGGCCGGTACTATTGCTGCTGCTTCTTCTGCTGTTTCTGCTTTTCGTCGTATTTGCAATGTTTCACAGAATACTTGTTGTACTCTTTTATTCTGCCGACGCAATTTTGCGATTCCATGATATTTTCAGTCGATGTTGCGACTGCGCTTTTTCTCGTTAGGCGCTTATTCGATGTCACTTCAAAGTTCTAATGTTTCACGAATTACTGTTTGCACTCTTTTGCTCTGCCGACGCACTTTTGCGATTACACGATATTTACAGTTAATGTCGCGACTGCGCTTTTCTGGAACATCCATTAGACGTCGATTCGGCGTCACTTCAATTTTTTAATTACAGTTTATATAAAATTGCAACTCGCAATGATATTGAAAATATTATATTAAATTAAAGTACAGTACGGATTAATTTCACAAAACACTGGAAATATTAGTTTAAAAATACCGAATAAACACCTTCCGCCGATGACATCAGCTTAACGACTGTTTTTGCTTTTGTTCTCTTTGTCTTTTTCACATACCCGTCTACGTCGGCGGAGTTGCCACTGATCTACTTTATTTCCACATGTATGTACGTAATTTAAAGTAGTGAATAGAAATCAATGAAACACTCAATTCCGAACTTTCTGATCATAAGTTATTTTGCATTTTAGGTGACGATAAATGCCCAATATTTTTAGGACAACTTTTCCATAAATTTTAAGAAAAAAACACAATGTAACCATTTTCCAATTAAAAGTCGGCAGTCGGATGCCAATAGAAACTCAACCCCAGACTCCCCTTGACATTTCTACATCGGCACCTCTCAGCTGTGCTTTTGTTTACGTGGCATCAGCAAATTCTACTCCTCCTTTACGATGATTCAAATTATGCCGAATTTGAACTAAAGTTTTGTCGTCACAATAACCTATTACAAGCAAATGGCGACTGGAGTGGGATATAAAATAATATTTAAAACAAGTAAAGAAGGGCTAAGTTCAGGTGCAACTGAACATTTTATACTCTAACCACTGGCAAGATTAAAGCCAGGAAAATATTTTAAATATTCTTATAAATTTACAGAGTAAAGTCAGATGGATATTCGAAAATCCTTATAGTTATTACTTGTATAGGGGCTAGTTCAAGTTTTCGCTCAAATTTATCTATTTTTGGTCATTGTTATGAGTAAAACACGCTCTTTTATTTTCATAGGGATAACTTGAACATTGGCTTATATGCCAGAATGATGGAAACAATCATCTATCATTCTTGGCTTATATGTATATGCGGTACAAAATTACCCGGAAATTCGAAAGTCATTATATTAAGTATATTGGAACTAAGGGAAGTATAGGTCCGATTCAACCCATTTTTACATACAAACATACCATTATAAGAGCTTAATAAAGACTTTATTTCAGTTATACTCGTATACATCACACATTGACCGACATTTTCGATCAAAAGTGAACTATAGGTACCGAGGTCTAAATATTCGGTACCTAGGGGCTTGAACAGTTTGTATTGGATTCAAATAATTTTTGGTCATAAGGTTGCACACTCTTAAGACATTATTCGAGCTATTGGAAACTAAACGAACCAGATGGAAATTAAAATTGTGCTGTACGGGAAGAAGGCGAGATTGTTGTCCGATTTCGTTTATTTTCACACTGTGACATAAGAATGTAAGAATGGTTGGATCCCGAGATATGGGACTTCACCAAAGGTGGTGCCACGCTCATCGTCCAATTTTAAAACCAGCTCCTATTAATCTCTTCCATTCCATCTCGGCGGTAAGATTAATGGCGTAATTAGTTATTGATTTTTCGTGCTTTTAGTAGTTTTTAACAGTACCGTTATATGGGCGATAGAGGATAGAGATAGATCCTCCGATTTCATCTATTTTCACACTGTCGATAGAAGTTCTAATAAGATTTACACTCAGAAAATTTAGTTGTTGTAGGTTAAGTGGTTTAGGAGTTATGTACATACCTATATACATACATATATTAAAATTATTAGAGGGCGGCGCTTCACCATCTTTTTCAAAAATGTTGCTACTGCGATCCTCTGTACCAAATTACATCTTTGTATCTTAATTTAGTGCTTAGTTATGGCAACTTATGTACTGCCATATCTGCTTTCGGTTAATGGCGATTTGTGGGCGTGGCAGTAGTCCGATTACGTCCATCTACGAAATCAATCAAGATATCTCAATTTTTACTCAAGTTATAGCTTGCACAGACGGACGGACAGACTGATCATTTATATACAATATATATGCATATTAGGGTGATTCAAAAAAAATTTTTTTTGTTTGGTACTCGAAAAAATAAGTTCCTAGACACCTCTAAGAAAGCCTCTCTAAGCATGAGTGCTTAATTGTAACGGGAAGGACCTCCTACATACAGTTTTCTATTTTTTCTTATTATGAGATAGAAAAATTTATATCTCGCTTCCAACTACTTGAAAAAATATCTTGTCTTTAGATTTTGTAGGAAATTGAATGCTCTACAAACAAGGTCTCCACGATTTTTCGTAAACCCAACCGTTTAAAAGATATTAACGGTTGAAGTTTGATTATTTTTGGGAAAATTTTTTATTTCTTATGAATTTTATAACTCAATGAAAAAAATCATTATGAATGATGAAACTCATAGGTTTTTGAAGAAGCTTTCTTAGAGGTGTCTAGGAACCTATTTTTCATAGTACCAAACGAAATTTTTTTTTTTGTTTGATCCACCTTAATATGCATTGATGTTTGACGATAAATATCTCGTAAACGCTTAACTTAATCGAAAAATCATATCAGACCATTTTTATAGGGCAGTTAATTTCCTACAAAACTATGAGTTTCGTCATTCATAATAATTTTTTTTCATTGAGTTATAAAATTCATAAGAAATAAAAAATTTTCCCAAAAATAATCAAACTTCAACCGTTAATATCTTTTAAAAGGTTGGGTTTACGAAAAAATCGTGGAGATCTTTTTTGTAGAGCATTCAATTTCCTACAAAATCTAAGGAACAAGATATTTTTTCAAGTAGTTGGAAGCGAGATATAAATTTTCTATCTGATAATAAGAAAAAATAGAAAACTGTATGTAGGAGGACCTTCCCGTTACAATTAAGAACTCTTGCTTGGAGAGGCTTTCTTAGTGGTGTCTAGGAACCTATTTTTCCGAGTACCAATCGAAAAAAAAATTTTTTGAATTACTCTAATGTACATACATACAAATGTGTATTTATTCATACATACTAAATATTAAAGTTCTCATATAAACAAATAATTTGAAAGCTAATAAAATTTTGTTTGCTTATTAAATTCACACGCTAACACTCTAACTTCAGCTGATTGTAGTTTAACATCTAACAAAAACATTGCTTTACTAAATGCATATGAATGTTCCAATCATAAAATGAATGCCAACCTTTGTAATGATAAAAAAAAATCAAAACCAAAGAACAAGGATAATGTTGCTAAAACAGATAACAATATTGAGAGGCCTGTAAATTCACGTTTCGCTGAGGTCCATTTAAAATCTTTTAGAAGAGATAATACTATACCAAGGTATCTCAGCGATGTCTTCTTTGAAGAAATTTGGCATTGCGATGATAGTTACAAAAAAAGTACGAACGACATGGAGTCAATACTTGGAAGCCGACTGAAAAGTTGTACACTACTAGCTAATCGAGTAATAGGAGATGATTCTGAAGAAACTGATATTTCAGACAGTTTAGATGAAAGAACTTTTGAAAAAGATTCTTTAGAGACCTACTCATCGAAAGAGACCGATATAGACGAAGATTCATTAGAAATAAGTTCTTTAATAGAACATAAATCTACAGAGAGACTGAAGAACAATGCAGAAGAAAGGATGGCCACATATCTTTATGGACTTCATATTCCACCCAAAAATGTTGTTCAAACACAGACACCTTATAAAAAGTCAACTGCTTTTATTATTCCATTTGGATCAGGCAAACCTAATTATACTTGTAACAACAATG
Source organism: Bactrocera zonata (assembly GCA_037783105.1). Lineage (NCBI taxonomy): Eukaryota > Metazoa > Arthropoda > Insecta > Diptera > Tephritidae > Bactrocera > Bactrocera zonata. The sequence continues at coordinate 91,965 of JBAWJQ010003911.1, forward strand.
GTAAAGATAATTTCATAAACAATTCTAATTTTACGGAATGTCCCAAACAGCTATCTGAAAATTGAAAAGGTACACACGTACAATATACGACACGTACGATAGAAAACACTGAAGTCAATCAACTGAAAAAACTGAAGGTGAAGATTTGAATTCATTTTATAAACATATGCCGAAACTGCATATGGGTATGGCACGCCTATATTTGCCCAACAAACATACGTAAACAAATAATTTCTTATAAACCAAATTCAGTCAAAAGAACCCAAACTGATTGGAAAATGATTACAAGTTAAAAAGTTGCATATTCAAGGTACATAGTTATAAGAAAAGCCAACTATCGAAACATACTATACTATGTATATATTGACAATGCCGAAGTAAATGAAGGTGAATTTAATGAGCATAAACGTAATAATCATGAAAATTACTTTTTATCAGAAAATGTGAACGATTTGTCGTGCACTTAGGTTAATCACCAAAATCTGTTGTAGTTGCACCGACAAGTACAAAACTTCAAGATGGAATATATGAGATTCAAAAAAGTGAAATTTTCCTAATAGCTGACGAATTCCTGTATTTAACAGGTTAAGAAAAATCAAACGATAAAAGTAATGTTTATAAAGATGGCCTCAAAGAGGTCAAATAATAAAAGTAAGTCTTTAGTCAGCAAAATGCAAATAGATAAGGAAAAAAATAAGTAGGGAATCGGATAATAAGTTTTTTTTTATTAAAATCATGAACCTATATTAAATGAGAGACATGACTGAAGAATATAGGCTTTCCAAAAGGAAGTAAACCGCCACTTTAATGTAGTTTAGAGTTTAGAATCATTCACAGGTCGATATAGAAGAAAAACTTAACGATGAGATTTTAAAAAACTAAAAAAAAAATCAGCTACAAGAAAGTGACACAATTTATGGTTAACCACAGTCATTCAAAGGACATAACGACATCATTCGCATAGAAACTTTGAAAACTCGAAACCGAAAACTTAAAAAAAAAATTATATGCTTTGGATACAAGACAAGTTTAAAAAAATGCTTCTTGATTTCATATAGGAAATTGTAATCTTTGTGATGGATCTAATTCTACAAAAAATAGCAATATAAAATGGTTCGTGGGAACAGACCCAATTGAAACATCGGAGGACAATACATCTATAGATATCAGTGCTTTAAGTTGTAGAGCAATAACACCAAATTTAAAGGAAGCTTCAACTATTTTGACTAATATCACACATGAAGGTAAAGTACCTATAGATACGAGTATAGGAACATGTAACTAATTTCAATTGAAATTTAAATTTAATTTATTCTCTGTACCTCCACAGAATCTCTTAATAAGGAAGAACCACAAAGAAAAGTTTACCAAAATGGCAAATACAGTATTACAAATATGAACCTTAGTACAGGTAAGAGATATTTTTATTATATACGCATTTATTAACCGTACTTAATACCCTATTTTAAGAAAGCAGTCAAACGTGAGCTGCACTATTCGTTCAAAATTTATCTATGCAAATCACCAAAGTAATAAATATAGTTTAAAAAACTAAAAAACACGCTTTTAAAGCACATCAAACTAAAAAGTGAAAAATAATTCTTACTATAGCTAATAATAATAACAAGAGAAACATTTTGGGCAGTCGAAAAAGTCTTTCCGTATTTATTCATCAGTTGCAGACGTATATCTCCAGTGCTACTAATCACATTGTGTAATACCATATAGTGTTGGTAAGATGAGATTTTAAATTTTTTTTCTTTTCCTTATTTATTGTTTTGTTTAAAAAGCCTAACATTAAGTAATAAAATCTTAAATTTATTTTAAAACTAGACAAACTCAAGCAAGTAACTGAGCTGTTTATGTGATATGTTGTAGGCATATCTTTTCTTTCAACCCCTTGACGTATCAATTAGCGTCACGAAATTCGCTTCTAACGGTTCGCAAACAACTTGCACTAAACAAACAAGTTTTAATGCTTACGAACTGTCGCAAAACGAAAAGAGTTTTATTCATTTTTAATGCTTAACAAAAAAATATGGATAGTTACACAACTAATCTGCAGTGGATAACGCACTTAACTGGAACAATGTTTTTTGCTGAAAATACGGGAAAATTTCAATTCTCTTTTCATCAAATGTACACTTCTACACTCATGATAATCATGTTAGGAACAGAAATTGTACAACGAGTCAGACTCGTGGAAATACGTCAAGTGGTTAAGGCGTGTTTGATCGTTTTGGGTGATCTCGGTGTTTAGATATATATGTATTTAATTCTATTGTCCTATATTCCTTTCTTTATCATGGGAACACCAAAATTTTTATGAATATTTTCATTACGCATGTACCATGGTGAACACGTGATTGTTCTAAGCAATTTTGATTGGAACCTTTGTATTATATCAATATTAGTTGCTCAGGTCGTACCCTACAGATGAATGCCATACATCCAAATCGGTTTTATGACCACATTATATTATATAAAAGCACTTTGTTGTCTAGGCAAAGTTTGGAGTTTTTATTTAAAAGCCAATTTAAATTTGCCGATTTTATCTTCATGCAAGTTATTTTACTCGCTATGTGTTTTTTCCACGTAATTCTGCTATCTAGGTGAATATCAAGATATGTTACTTTATTCGCGTGGGTGGCTAAAATATTGTTAAATGAAAATGTAAAAGCTTACACTTTTGTTCTTTCATCTTTATACGCCAGTATGTAGGCAAGCCATTCTTCAACAAAACTTCCGCTAATATTTTTGAGGCTATAATGTTGCATTTGTTACGGCCACTAAAGCTGTGTCATCCGCAAAATTTGAAGTCAATATATTATTAGCTATTGGAAGATCTGCTGTATATATTATGTATAGAGTTGGGCCTAAAACATTGCCCTGTGGTACACCAGTTCTTGTCTATCGTTCATCAGATATGAAATCTCCCTTTTTTACCATAAATTGTCTATTTTTTGAATAAGACTCCAATGTTTTATGCAATTCTAAAGGTAGAATGTGTTTAGTCTTATATTAAAGGCCTTCATGCCACACCTTATCAAATGCCTGAGCCACGTATAGAAATATAGCTGAACAGCACTCTCTGTGCTCAAATGCTTGTCTTATTTCGTTAGTAATTCTATTTACTTGCTCTATCGTGCTATGTTTTTCACGAAATCCGAATTGGTGGGACGGTATTATATTATTTTCGTGGTGGAAAGGAGACATCTTTGATAGTAATACTTTTTCAAATATTTCAGAAAGGCAGTTAGAAGCAGTCTTCTTTGATTTTTATGAAGACGGCTGTGTTAAGTCTTTCCCTGGCTTGTCCATCAAGATAATCTCCGACTTTTTCAATGGAATTTGATAGTATCCGAGACTCGGAATTGCATTGAAGAGCAAAGAGAGCACCTCTTCAGCAATATTTGGTAACTGAATTTGCATTTTTGGGGTAATATTGTCTTATCCTGGCGACTTTTTTGGATTAAGTTCTTTATGGTTCTAATAATTTCAGAAGGTAAAATCTTAAAAGACTTGAGTGACTCGTTAGCTGTGTTGGGTAAGCTGGACAGCTTAAAGTTGTTCTCGGAGGCTCGGAGGTGCAAACATATGTATATAAGTGAAACTTTAAACGCGTTTTTCTCGAAACAACATTTTTCGAAATTGCTGGCGTCATAACTCAACAAGAAATTGACCTTTTTTGGCATGTTCGGGAACAGCCCATAACTCCGTTATTTTTCAACATTTTTGTAAGAAAAAAAAAACTTCAAATATAGCTGAAAATATACCTTATTACGTTCAAAGAAGTTCCAAATGTTCAATCGCGTATTCAATATCAAATCGCCTAATTTTTCATGCGTCACACTGGTATAGCCCCTTAACTTATTTACATTGAACACAACTTCTTTACATACATTTCAGTGTTGAATTCTTTCACGCGTTTAAGCGCTTTTTCAATTGAAGCTGAGTGAAAGGGAAGCTATGTATTTATCTACCATTCTCGTCTTGCACGCCTTTTTCCATTTACAAGCCTTTCTATTTCACTATTAGTGATTTTTCTGAAACCAAGCGACTTATAGCTTTTGTTTCGTGTTGCTAAGACAGCTGCATTAGTTATTATATCATTGAGCTCTCTTACGAGTATACTTTCGTCAATATCTTTTCCTCTCTTTTTCTATCTTTTGTACTTAATATTAATGTGGCTATTTTATCCGCTTTTGGTTCAGCGAATATGGGTTGTTCACATGTCTTTATTAGAACAGGAGAGTCAGAAGATAGGTCAGTACATGTATTACAGCAAAATCAAATAAATCCGGTATTTTGTTACGATCAAGGTCAGCTGTATCATACTATTATAAATAGGCACAGTCGCCTTTCGGATTAATTAGTCGTGAGCCCCAATACATGTGTTTTGCATTATAATCTCCACCTGCTAGAAATCTATGACCCAGTGTTCCAAAATAGTTTTTAAATTGGATGCATGTAATTATACCCTGAACAGTGTATATTAAGTTTGTCACGAAGTTTGTAACACACGTCGTCGGTGACCCTATGAAGTAAATACATATATAAATGATCAGTATGTTGAGCTGAGTCGATTTAGGCTGCGTGCATGTCGGAGCTGTGATAAGCGATAAGAGCGTCGATAAGAGCGAAGCGGAGCAGCGCGCGAACTCACTCTTTGCTGGCTATCATCGATAAGAGCGTAGAAATTGTAGGTCAGTAATTTCTTCGCTCTTATCGATGATGAACACGGAAGACTTAATAAGTGCAGTATTTTTGAAACCACCAATCTGGGATCAAAAAGATCCAAACCACCACAACATGTTCGTTTTGGATAAATTGTGGTTAGAAATATCTACACAATTTAATACAAAAAGTAAGTGCAGCAATATGTTTTCATGTGTTTTATTGTAAAATTGTGACTTTAGTATGAATTTAACAAGTAGAACAACAAAAATGTACCGTTTCTTTTCGTTTGTCGCATACTCTTATGCTTATTAAAACGGTTAAGTTTGTGTTATTTTGCCATTTATTTTAAAAACTCATTAAATTGGATTATGACAAAAGTATATTTTGAATACATTGCGAATATTTTCAGCAGTTTGATTCCGTCGCCCTGCGACTGTTTGGTTTATTACTATATTTCTAGGCATTAAAGTCCAGTTTTGAGTTATATGATGCTCTATTCCTTCTCTATCAATAATTACATTATGCAGTAAGCAACTGCATTTAATTATAACGTCAGCTAAAGTTGGGGCGGTTTGAATAGATGTAGCTAAAATTTTCCATTTGGAATAAATTATACCAAAAGCACATTCAACCGTTCTTCTCGCCCTTGACAGCCTAGCATTAAAATATTCCTTGTCCGCATCTAATCTTTTTCTGCTATAAGGTTTTAATAAATTCGGTAAAAGTGGATAAGCTTCATCGCCTATTATAACAAAAGGTGCAATGATGTCAGAATTGGGTAACGCACATACTTCAGGAATTTTGAGTCTTCCGTCCGTTAAATATAAAAATAAATTCGAAGCCCTAAATGTTCCACCATCACTCTGTTTACCGTAACCACCAACATCAATGCATATAAACTTGTAATTGACATCTACTAATGCTTGTAAAACAATAGAAAAAAAAATTTTTGTAATTGTAGTACATTGTTCCAGAATGTGCAAGACTTTGAACACGAACGTGTTTCCCGTCTATACTCCCAATACAATTAGGGAAATCACACAAATTTTTGAAATCGTCCGCAATTTTTAAAAAGTCACTTTCGTCTGGAACTTTCATGTGGATGGGATGAAGCACTTCCCAGATAATATTAACAACTTCTTTTACAATTTGTCCCACTGTTGAAGCTCCCATTTGAAACGAAAACGCTAGACTCCGAAATGACTGACCAGTTGATAAATATCTTTAAAAAAAAAGATTTAAAAACACATTTTAACAAATATATTAATTTAAAATTTGCATTAAGTATTGTTTAATTTTTTATTGTAGTACCCGTAGTTCGAAATAAATGGAAAGGCCTACGTGACAAATACAGAATTACCCTGGCAAACATTTCCAAACCAAAATCTGGTTCCGCTCGATTGGCGGATTACAGAGGCTCGTGGAAGTATTTTGATAACCTGTCATTTTTAAAAGATCAGTTTACTGCCAGAAAATCCACCAACAACTTACCAGACACAGTTGAAGATGCATCTATGAATTCTTTGATGGATGAAATTTTACCTGATGAAAGTCAAGATTGTATTTAAAAAAAACAAGCGAAATTGAAGTTCCAACATTTTCACAGCAACCTTTAAATTATTCTAGAAAACCAGTAAAGACAAAGCGTTCAGAAGAAGGTATTGGAAATGCATTGCTTCAAATGGAAAAGGAACAACTTCGGTTTTTGCAAGAAAAGAGAGCAAAAAAAGATGAGGACGATTAAGATCTTTGTTTTTTTTTTAAGTTTATTGCCTCATGTGAAAAATATGTCTTCATCGGATAAAATACAATACCGAATAAAGGTATTGCAGCTGACACATGAATGGATTAACCCAAAAACTGTGTATATCGAATGTGCTAATGAAAACACCATGGCTAGTACTACAGGTCATAACAATGCAGAAAACAATAACATCGGCATCGCTTCCGATTCACAATAATCAAAATGCTTAACGGATTTCATTTACATACATATGTATATTATTTACCAATAAATTCTTTTGTACGTACCTTATGGTTAGCATCAATCGCTAGTCTTGAAGTATGGGCCTGTTGTGGCAATTTCGCCAGCCTTGCTGCAGTCGATCCGAAATTTGAGACAGAATGTAATCGAATGTATCCCTTGTCATTCTCATGTATTTGAAAAACTTTTTTGGATCCTGTCTCAAGCTACAATAAAGATGATGAAATTCTCCGAAATTTGGCCTTTCTCGATTTATAGGATGCGCCGAAAACGAGCGTTTTGTCCCCTCAGTATTATGCATATGATAATATGCAGCAGTAGATGTCAACAACAAAATATTTTCTTCTTCAGAATCACTCATTCTTTTAGCTGTTCACTATACAAAACTTAAATTGCAAATGCAATTTACCCTCTTATCACAGCTCTGCTATGCACACCACACAAAACTATAACTCGACGCTATGCTCTTGTCGCTGCTCTTATCAACGCTCTTATCGCTTATCGCAGCTCCGACATGCACGCAGCCTTAGGCATGTTCGTCTGCCTGTCTGTCCGTCTGTCTGTATATATACGAACTAGTCCCTCAGTTTTAAAGATATCCTTTTGAAATTTTGCAAACGTCATTTTGAAATTTTGCAAACGAAATTTGGAGATTATTTCTAAGGCAACAATGTAGTCTCCGAAGAAATTGTTCAGAACGGTTGACTATAGCATATAGCTGCCATATAAACTGAATGATCGGAATCAAATGCTTGCATGGGAAACGTCCTCATTTGACGATATACCTTCACAAAATTTGGTATAAGTTATTGGTCATAGAAGTAATGTAATATTGGAAGAAATTGTTCAGATCGGATTACTATAGCATATAGCTTCCATACAAACTAAACACATATGTAGTTACTAAGAGAAATGCACCTTGTGAAGGGTATATTAGCTTCGGTCCAGACGAAGTTAACGTTTTTTCTTGTTCTCGCAGTGTAGCGATAATATCGGTTTATTTTTTGCGGTTTTCGGGTTCGCGGTCGTCGGTGGTTGGTAAAAAGCACAGCTTCACGAGCAGTCTGGTTAGTGTTCCGTTTTGCGTACGGAGATCTACAACTCGAATGTGACAGGAGAGCCGTAATGTAGCTTTTCTATGCGGCCAAGCCGCCACTCGGTAGGGGGTAGACAATCATCATGAATGAGAACACAGTCTCCAAGTTTAGGCGCTTATTCAGGAGTCTCCCAACGGTATCTTTTGTGGAGATCCTTTATGTACTCGTACTTCCAACGGCGGCAGAAATCATGATGGAGAATTTTAATTCGTCCCCATCGATTTAATAGGGATAGCGACTCCACGCCTGGCTCAGGAATGGCCAGGATGGGTGCTCCTTTTAGAAAATGCCCTGGAGTTAAGGCGGCGAAATCTGAGGGGTCTTGCGATAGTACTGTGAGTGGCCGTGAATTGAGAACGGCTTCAATTCGATTTAATAACGTCGTGAACTCTTCGTAATTGAATTTATAATTTCCAGCTACCCGTTTGAAATGGGATTTGAAGCTTTTTACAGCTGATTCCCATAAACCACCCATATGAGAAGCGCTTGGGGGTATAAATTGCCAACTGATACCTTGAGGGGCGTACTTTTGTACGATGTCGGATGACACTTGTTTTAAAGAATCCACAAATTGCTTTTCAGTGCCTCGTTGAGCTTCAATAAAGGTTTTGCCATTATCGCTCATGATTTTTGAAGGGTAGCCACGTCGAGCGACGAAGCGAGCAAATGCTGCGAAAAAAGCCTCCATCGTCAGATTACTACATTGCGTGTAGCATTAAGATGTGGATGTAATTGAGGATTAATGTGACAAATGGTGACCTCTCTGCACTTATTATGGGGTGGCGTTCGTTGTATGTTATGCTCGAATTATCAGGCCGACCATTGGCACGAAGCAGACCTTTAGTGTCCAGAAATGGCTTTAGAACAAAGAGTGAGCTCTTGTTATCAATCGACTACGATTCTCTTAGTAGTGCCATATCGCGGCTGAAGTAGCGCCCTTGTGTTTATGCTAGTAGTACGACCTTTGTCTTTTGTAACTCTAGGTGCGTCACTGTGTTGCATGGGAAATTATGTGATCCCTTGACTTTGCTTTTGAGTTGCTCTGTAAATGTGAACATATAAGCAACTACTCTCAGAGCTCTTGGAAACGATGAAAATCGTTCAAGGATGTCGGCATCATCCATTAATGTGTGAAAGATGGCGATTTTTCGATCTTCTGGGGCGATAATGTTGCGCATGGGGGATTGTGGCCAAGAATCAGGAGATTCTATCAACCATTGAGAGACATTCCAATAGAGGGTGGTGGTGGCAAGGTGCAGTGGCTTGCACCCTTTTGTACCTAGATCGGCAGGATTGTCAGCACTAGCTACATGACACCAAGCGGCTGATCCCACTAGGTCAAGTATTTGAGACGTTCGGTTAGAAATTTACGTCGTCCATGAATGTGGTGGTGTTTCAAACCAGGCTAGTACAATTTCGGAATCGGACCACATATATAGTTTGCATTTTGTCATGTTTAAATGCAATTGCACCATGGCTACTAATTTGGAAAGTAGTAGTGCGCCACATAACTCAAGTGCCACCTTTGCTTTTGCTACTAATAGGTGGCGTGTGGTCGTGGTGTCACCTTGCGTGCGCACATGGATAGTAGCGCAGTATGCCTTTTCAGAGGTGTCACAGAAGCCATGTAATTCAATTTTGTGATCGGGAGAGTAATTTACCCATCGCGGAATTTGTATCTGAGAAATATCGTTTGCGAACTGGGACCATTTTTCTAAGCGAAGAGGTTTCACTTGTTCGTCCCAGTCGGTTCCATCTAGCCATAACTCTTGTATTAAGATTTTCGCTTGGATCATAATTGGCGAAAGCCATTATGGCAGATAACGCGGATATGGACTCTGTCGTGTATGAGAACTGGTCCGATATCGCATTCCATTGGATGCCTAAAGTTTTTGTTGTCCTTCCTTTTCGAATATAAGGAAATTAGGGTCCAACAAATTTTCGTTTGGAATATTTTTGAGTACATTTCGGTGATTTGCTGTAATCTTTTTTATGGAAACCCTGCTGATTTGAAGGCTTTTATTACTTGTGATAAGGACTCCAATGTTTGTGGAAGGGTGTGACTTCCAGACAGAATATCGTCTACATACGTTTGTGTTTTTAACACCTGGGTCGCCAGAGGAAATTTTGACTTTGTGTTGTCTGCCAATTCGTGGAGTGTTCGAATGGCTAGATATGGTGCACAGTTAACGGAAAGGTAACTGTTTTTAATTTTAAGTCACGTAGAGGACTGGTGGGGGATCTTCGAAATATAATACGTTGAAAATCTTGGTCGTCTTTATGTACGACTGTTTGCCGATACATTTTTTCAACGTCCCCATTGAATACGTATTTGAATATACGCCAATTAATTATCAGAAGCATTAAATCTGGTTAGAGTGTGGGTCCCGTGAATAGGATATCATTTAGGGAATTCCCTGAACTGGGGGGTTTCAAGGCATTAAAAACCACTCTTACTTTTGTTGTTTTTTTGTCTGGCTTTACTACTGCGTGATGTGGCAGATAAAAGGAGTAGTATTTGCCGTTGACGATTTTCTCCCCTGGGGTTACTTCCTCCATGTGTTATAAATGGAGGTATTCTTCTAACACACCATCATATTCAAATTTGAGTTCACCTTTTTTAAGTAGGTTTCTTTCCGTACTTAGAAACTGCTGTATTGCAGAGGTGCGAGAGTGACCTAAGGCGAGTGTGCTAGGAAATTGTTGTTTAAGTGGTAGTCGTATGACGTACCGACCATTTTCTGATCCAGTAGTTGTGGCTCTGTAAAAGTCCTCACAATACTGATCTTCAGGCGTTGTGACTGATATGGGGGGAGTTCTTCTAATTCCTAAAATTTTTTTAATTGTGAATTGAGGTACTCATTTGAGACTTTCTCAACTTGAGTTGTTAATGTTGTAACTGGTTCCGCAACTAGTCCACTTAGGACCCATCCGAAAATGGTATTTTGTGCCAGAAGTGTTTTGGTGATTTTCTCAATACCTTCGAGTATTATCTGTGGTATGAGATCGCTGCCTAATAGAAAATCTACTTGAGCGGGGGTGTTGCAGTATGGGTCTGCTAGCTTTAGGTGTGAAACCTTTTGAAAATGCTTACTATTTATATGATAGCTGGGTAGCATATTGGTTTATTGTGGTAAGACAATATCTTATGCTTGTATGCGCTTATCCACTTTGGGGGAAAAGAGAGTAATGGGGCAGATTTTATTTTAGTTTTGAACAAATCTTCCGTGATTTCAAAATTGGCCAGTTTTGTTGGCAACTGTAGCCTGTTTTGTGCCCAAGACGCTATAAATGATCGTTGTTATCCTTGGTCTATTAAGGCACTGAGTTTAAACAGTTCTCCGCGGTGTTCGATGGAGACAACTGCTGTGGGTAATAGTACCCTACAGTGATTTTCGCTATGTAGCGTTTGGGTTTTTAACGCCTTTGAGCAGCATGGTGCTTCTTGGCAGTTTTCGAATTTTGTTGTTAAACTAATCCTGTTGTTCTTTTGACATTTGCGTTGTTTGGGGTTGAGCTGGAACAATTTGTTATATGTAACATCGAATGATGTCTTTTATGGCAGTAAAAGCAATTAAATTTGCTTTCGCAATCTGTAAGCGAATGCGCATGGTACATAATTTTCTCGTTCTTACGAAATTGTTTCGATCGCTAACATTCATTTTTTTTTTGAATTTTTCCCATGATTTTAGCTTGTGAGCTCCTCTACAAAGTTCGCATGAAGTTTGTTTATATTGTTCGGATGTGAACGATTGATTTTTAAAAAAGCTTCTATTTAAATTATCCGACAAACAATGTGAAACAGTGGATTGAAGCTTTATGAATTCTTCACTTGTTTCTTTCTGAATTTTTGGTAAATTCATTAATATAGTCACCTGTTTGTCGAATTCCAATATTCTCTCGTTTTCATAACGTGCTTTTAGAGCTTCCCAAGCAAAATTGAAATTTTCGTCATTGAGAGCGATCTGTTTGACTATTACGCCTGCCTGACCTTTGGTTTTGTATCTGAGGTGATGCAATTTCTGCGCTTGTGATAATTTAGGATGGTTTATGTACACAGCTGTAAATATGTCCCGGAAGGTCGGCCACTGTTCATAACCACCATGAAATATATCTGTGTCGCATACTGGCACTTTAAAGTGAATGCCTGAACTTGCCTCTTGGGCTTTGTGGCAGCACTACTCTCGGTTGTGGAGTAGGTGCAATTGATTTGATTAGTTTTAGTTGATCAAAGATCATGGCTTTTGTCTATTCGAATTGGTCTAAGTAATTTTCGTATATTGGGCAAGCCGAGGATTTAAAATTTTCTGGTAGATCTGAATCGTCAGATTCTACAATTGCGGCATATGTCGCTTGGAGACGTGTATCGAAGTAGTTAAGATTTTCTTTTTTAATTTCTAATACCGATTCAGAATTATCGTGAATCGGTGAAGATGAGAATCGAGTGCAGTACCGAATTAGACTGTCACTCTCGGAAATAAATTTGTTGTATGGAATACCTTTCACCCTTTTTTGTTTTGAAGTACCTTGCTTTGGGCGTGTAGCATCTGCAGGTGTACACAGACTTTTTTCTTCCGAAATCATTTTTGGAACTTTTAGCAACTGAGTTGTCTTAGATTCCTTTGAGTCTGAGCTCATTTAAAAGATGTATAGAATAAATCAAAACGTATTAGTGAAAACTTGTAGATATTTAGAAAAAATTTCGTATATAAAATGTTGAATCGAAAACTCTTTCGTATGTAAGAGTCTCACAAAAATCAGTAAAACGAATGGCTTTTTAATAAACCGAGGTTTCCAAATATTTTCATATATACTACTGTGCCCAAAAAATAAGGTGACATTATATTTATTTTGAAAATTCTTTTTTTATTCTACCAAATCAATTTCATCCCCTTCAAAGTAATCCCCTCCCGATGCAATGCACTTATGCCAACCGATTTTCCAATCTTCGAAACACTGGTTGTAGTCACTTTCCGGGATGGCCTTCAGTTCCGTCTTCGCTGCGGCTTGAATCTCCTCTATCGTATAAAAACAGTGTCCTCGGAGCGGTCTTTTGAGCTTGGTGAACAGCCAGAAGTCGCACGGCGCCAGATCAGGTGAATACGGTGTGGCTAAATGAGCACCTGACCCCCCTTTTAATATAATAAAACTACACCCACACATACACACCATACTCAACACGACTACACCATCTACATCATCCACACATCATATTCCACATCTGCATCATATTCACATCCACACCTCACACTCAACACACCTGCACCATAGACACCACACATGAGGACACCGCACATAATGAACAAAAGGGACTGACGGACGGCGGCCGACTCTCTTTCTATTACGATCCACGCGCATATACGTATCATTTTGTCTGCACTTTTTTCGTCGCTAATCAACGGGTGAGTACATCGGTACACGATATCATCGTATTATATATGGTTCTTCGACGGCACCTGTGGTAAAAGAAAACAACATATCGGTTACGGTGACGCGTTAACTAATAAAGAAAAAACAAAAAAACAATCGGTATAACAAAACATTGTGAAATAAGAACCGGTAACAAAATAGGAAAAATAACGGTGGTGAGAAAGCTGGTGTAAAAATCGGAAAAGTAACGGTGTAATAAAAAAAAAAGAAAAAAAAAAAACAACGGTGGTGATACAGTTGAAAACTGGTGTGACACAGTGAGGCAAAAAACCGTTGGGGGCAACGAACCAAAAAAAAAAAACAACGGTGGTGTACAGTTGAGAAAACTAGTGTGACAAAGTGAAGCAAAAAACCGTTGGTGCCAACGAACCACAAAAAAAAAACAACGGTGGTGTACAGTTGAGAAAACTGTAGTGAAGCAAAAAACCGTTGGTGGCAACGAACCAAAAACAAAACAAAAAAAAAACAAATTTTATATATATACATATACACAGAGTTATACATATGTACGTACATATACCTCGGTGGTGACAAAATTGAAAAAAAGGGATTTATATGTATTAAAAATAAAATTTAATGTGGATATGAAAAAGTGCAACTGAAAACATAAAAGAATACAAATTGTGGTGACAAGAGTGCAGTGTGGGAAATAACATACGCATAAACCACATACATATACATATGTACATATGTAAAGTGGAAATATAACACAAGCAACTAGAAAAAAAGAACAAAAAATAAAAACTAAAAAGTGTGGTGACAAAAATTGAAATTGAAGTGAGTGAGCAGAGTGGAGAAAAGACAAAAATTATAATAATTTACACCTACGATATATGTACATGTACATATATACACATAATGTAAATCAGCGGATAGTACAGAAGGAAGAAGTCTGACAAAATACAAGCTACATCACCACAACCATTCCAACAACAAAAGGACCGGTGAAGGAAGAAAACCAAGGACAGGAACAAACATAAGCAAAGCACAAGCATTGGCACACACCGGGCACACGCACAAGCCCCACACATCAGGCACATACATACATAAGTACACTCATATCATCCCCAAAAGCCCCTGGCGGAAAACAAAGTGAGTGTATCGTTTCCTTTCAATTTTTATACTATATGCATATATGTATGGTTGAATTTGCAAAAAGTAAAATTAGACTTCTGACCAAATTTCCGGTCCAAAAACGTAGTGAAAACCGTTACCAAACTGTTTTCGGTACTCGGTTCATATTCCGGGAAAAACCGAAAACCGCTACCAAAACAGTTTGGCAATGTTTATAGCGGATTAGTGATTGCCGCTAATGCTTACCGTTGTGTTATAACACAAAAATTATCCCAAAAGCCATAACAACAAAAATTTTGTTTCAAGTATTTACTTACAGAAATTCCCGCAAGACCCCTTATACTTAATCAAGTATAAGCAGGATTGCTTAAAAAGAAGCTACGGCAATCACCAGCAAGAAACAAAAGCATATGCATATGCAAATTAAACCATACATACATACATACATGTCACATATGTATATTTCTATAATATAACAACAGCATAACTTGCTCATTACTAGTAAACATACGAGTTAAGCTTTCTCTCGTTGAGAAAGCTAAAAAAAAACAAAATTGTTTTCGCGTTTTTAACAACGGTGCTGCATGGATGGCAGCGCGACCGCGTTACTTTATTAAATGACATAAAATGTAACTAAAATTAATGCTTAACATAATTTTATACCTAAATTCCGTCTAGCCTGCAGTGTGGTGGCGTGATGCACTTCCAGGAATTGGCTTGTGAAGGTGCATAAGCATTTCGGGTGCGCGTGCCGGAAGTCAAGTCGTTGTTACTGAACCTGCTGCGGCGATTTGCTTAAGTCAGTAAGTTATGTAGTTGTTGCGCAAGTTATGTTGTCGAATTGTTGATAGGTGTTGTATTAACTCTTCCCCTCTTAGTTCGATCGTCCGCGATCGGTGTTATTGTTGGGCTGCGATGTTGTAATTTGCAGGAACGGGCCTTTCTGCACGTTTGCAATAAATTCTGCTTCTGAGCTAGGCGAAATGTACATTTTTTGTTTTTCTTTGATAATAAAAAATAAAATTGCAGTAGTGACTACTATAATTAAAACAATTGAAATATCAGAACTTAAGCTAATTATTGAGGATACACTGTTCCCATTCTTTAGTAATTTAAAATTATTTTCATGCTGAAGCTGTTTTATGTACAATGCTTCCATCTTTATTTCTTTATTAATTTCGTTTGTATCATTTAATTTTGTTATTACATTTGGTAATACAAATGTTTCAAATATCCTCAAGCTTACATTGAAATATGTTCTATTAGAAATCTTTATCTCACAATTTTCGAACCTTAATAAAAATGTGCCTTTTTGGCTTATCTTTTGTTTATTACAATTTTGGGTTATATTTGAATTAAAATTCTTAAATACAAGGGTGCCTGGTAGCACTTCTATTACATCAGGTTTATTGAAATTTTCAAGCTTACAGCTCGCTTCTTTAAACATTAATATATTGCCTATACATGTGTCTTCAATTCTTATAATATTCTTTTCTAAATTATCCTTAATTTCTAATTGGTACATTTTATTGTTCTCGTCTACAAGGATTTCTAAATGGCTTAGTATTACTGATTTATTATTAATGTTTGGGATGGGTTCAAACTTTATTTTGGATAATGTATTCTGGGAATATTGAGGTATGAGGAGGGATAGGATGATTGTATTTTCCTGGAAAAGTACGGCTGTTTTAATGTGGCTGTAACTTTCAAAATTGCTAATATGATTCAGTTCAGTAGGGGTTAGAATGTCCGTTGGCAAGATACCTAATTTAGTTGAAAAATGATTTGTCCGATGTCATCACGTGATTGCGTAAAAGATATGTCGTTAATTTGTAAGTATGCATGATGAATTGAATTTCGTCCTCATTGTCTTTATTTTATTTTGTGCTAATTCAGTAAATTCGTTTATGTACTAATAACAGTTTGTTGTTTGTTATGTGTCGTAATGTTTGTTAGTTGAATCAGGTATAGTAGGGTCATTATGACTAACTGCAAAAATAATTTTAACATTGTTTAATATTTTTTTTTGTGAACGATTTTACCTGACTTAGTTTTAATTGTGGAATTGCAGTTCTGCTCTACAATTTCCTTTCTATATTTAGAAGATAACTTTGTTCCTATTCTCTTGTCTATTTTTACGAAAATCTCGTCTCCTCTGACGTATTGTTTTAACGGGGTTCGATCTTTATTATGGTACAAAAGGTCGATATTCTGTTTAGTTAATAATTTCCTAGCAGTTTCCTCTCTATCCTTATCTAGTAATTTGGGGTCGCTACAAACTCTTCTGCCAAAGAAAGCTTCTACGGGTTTCTTTGCGGTAGTGGAATGAATTGAATAATTGTATTCTTTTACCGATTTCTCCAGTAATTCGTTAAAAGAATTATGCGTTTTCTCGCTTTGCAAGCAACGCATGATCTCCTGTAAAGTTGAATGAAATCGTTCAACCTGTCCATTTGAGGAGCTGGTGTAAGGGGCTGTTCGAAATATTTGTATGCCGAACTCATTTTCTACCATAAAATTTATTGACTCAGATTTAAATGATCTTTCATTGTCAAATACTACCGTTTCCGGTATGAGGGAAAGTAGTATATCTCTCAGAGGTTGCCTGATATCCTCGGCAGCTTTAGATTGTATGGGTTTCGCGACAGCAAATTTTGAAAATTTATCTACGGCTGTCAAAATCAACTGTTTTCCTATTATGAGGATATCTAAGTGAACTATTTGACCAGGATACCGTGGAATTGGAGTGGCCTGTATTTGCGGCTTTGGCGGATGCCGTTCGTATTTATTAACTTTGCATGTTTCGCATTTTTTTATAATTTTTTTAATTTTATTCGCCATTGCAGGAAAATAATATTTTTCTAGGATCTGCATTCTATTTTCCCTGCAATTCCTATGTGCTCTATTATGGGTGCTAACTACTATTTCTTCTTGCTCTTGTTCATTCGTTATGTCCTTTACCATTATTTGGGTAAACCTAACTTTATATTTGTTAAAGTGTAAGGGATATAATAACTGAATTTTTCCCATAATATGCTCATCCGTTTTTATGCAATTTATGACGGACGGATTGAGGTATCTTTTTAAAATATCTATAAAATTTTCATCAGTATATTCGGGTTCGGTGATTAGATGGCGATGATACGTTGGAAATATAATTTTGAATTGGTAACTCGAGATTACGTCTTTATTTAAGAATATTTGATTTTTGAATGCGTTAATAGGTGCTTCAACGCTATATATTAAATTGTGGGATGAACTTTCATCCGAATGAGTCGCTGTAGAGAGCGAATTCAATGGTGTATCATGAGGTATTCTAGACAAGGCGTCAGCTACGACGTTACTCTTGCCAGGCCTGTAGTATAACTCATAGTTATATTCTTCAAGGATCGCCTTCCACCGCTTCATTTTACTATTGCTATTCTTGTTGCTTAGCGCATAGGTTAATTTCTAAAGGAGTTTAATGCCCATATTATTGCAAGCATCTCCTTTTCGTTTGTTGCGTAGTGCTCTTCGGCTCTACTCAACGTTCGTGATATAAAAGCTATCGGCTTATCGTTTTGCGATAAAACTGCGCCTATGGCGAAGTTTGAGGCATCAGTAGCCAGTTCAAATTCCTTTTCGAAATCTGGGAAAGCAAGGATAATGTCCTTGGACGTTAGGGAATTTTTAATTTTTATAAAAGACTCGATTGCATTTTTATCGAGGTCAATCTTAATGTTGGCCGATTTGTTTTTAGACGTTCGACCTTCTTCCCCTCTTAAAAGGGATGTCAAGGGTTTGGCGATTTTTGCGTAATCTCTAACAAATAGCCTGTAATATCCTGACATACCTAGAAAGCTACGGAGTTCTTTTAAATTTTTGGGCTGTGGAAAATTGGAAATTGCCTCCACTTTTGCTGGATTGGTTTTTATGCCATTTGGTGTAATGATGTAACCTAAAAATTCCGTTTCCCTTTTAAAAAAGTTGCATTTATCCAACTGCACCTTCATGTTGGCTTCATCTAGGGTCCTAAAAATTGTTTCAATGTGTCCGAGATGTTCCTCCTCGGTTTTACTAAAGATGATTATATCATCAATATAGACATAACAACATTTCCCGATATATTCTCGCAATATATCGTCTAATGTGCGCTGGAATATTGATGGCGCATTTTTCAGGCCAAAAGGTAAACGCGTGAATTCGTATTTTCCATTGTTTATGGAAAATGCGGTTTTTTCAATGTCAGATTTTTTTAGTGGAATCTGGTGAAAACCACTTTTTAGATCAAGTACAGAGAAAAAATTGCTGTTGCTCAGCTGGGAGATAACTTCTGTTATCTCGGGGATAGAGTACCTATCCGCAGTCGTGACTGCATTGAGCTTCCTGTAGTCGATGACCATGCGGTACTGTTTGTTTCCCGCTGAATCCGCCTTTTTGGGTACAATCCAAACTGGGGAGTTGTACGGCGACCTTGACGGCCTTATTATACCATCATTTAGGAGTTTTTTTACTTGGTTTTCTACCTCGCCTTTTAGAGCTGCGGGGTATGGGTAGAATTTCGTGTAAACTGGTGAATCACTTGTTGTCCTAATTTGGGCAACAACTTTGGTTGTATATGTAAGTTTCTCATCGGGTTCTGAGAAAAGATTTCTGTAGGAGTTGACAAGGTGATTCATTTTTGTTTTCGTTTGAGGAGCCAACGTTTCCTCTTTTATATTTACTGCATTGACTGCTTTAGAAGGCAGCTGCTTTAATCTTATTGCCTTACCATTTCTTATTTTCATGTAGTTTTTGTTTGTGTAAATTACGGCCTCTAACTCCTTTAGAGTGTCGTTACCTAGTATGCCATCAAAAGTTACTAAAGAAGGCATGAGGTAGAATTTTATCTCCTCATTCATATCAAACAACTTTACTATTGTATGCTCGCATATTTTTATGGAACCTACAACGGATTTTGCATAGAAGGGCACCTCGTTTGGTATACGCTTCCTTGCAAGTTCGGGTTTTACATAATTCTTGCTTGAACCCGTATCTATTAAAAATTTAAGGATTTTTCCGCTCTCCGCTTTCACTTCAAAATAGGGTAGCGAAGAGCCCATCATGCTAAAAAATTAATGCTCGTTTGTTCAACGATATTCTCATCTTCCGCCTGTTCTGTGGCTAGATGAAAAGTTCTTTGATATTTATTTGGTTGATGATGAGCAGTCGGCTGAGGTCTTTTGCCATAAGCCTGGTTTTGGTTGGGTCTATTCATATAATTTATCCTACGGGAGTGGATGCTTGGGTCTACATCCATCGGTTCTGGCCGCTGTTGGGGTTTGGGTGGTCTAGGGGGGGTAATTGCCGTTATGCTGCCCTATTTGACCAGGAAATTGTGGCCGTGGTTGCGAAATAGGTTGGTTTGGCTTGGGAAAATGAGCCAGTTGGGGATAAAATTGTTGTGTTTGCTGCTGCACAAAGTTTCTCCTTGGTGGCAGCTGAGGGGGTTGTCCTTTCCTTGCGTTAGTCGCATGATTTGTGCGAAAAGTTTGGTTCTCTAGTTTCATACACAGATGAAGAGCCTGTGGCAAGTCCGCCGGTTCCCGTATTCCTAAGAGTCTGGGTAAGTCCCCATTTAATCCTCTTATAAATGTATCCAATGCTTTGTCCCTGTATGCCTGTGTCAGGAGGCACAAGGATTCATTAGTCATTTCGAGGCATCCTAACTTGTTTAAAATCAGCGAAAGGTGTGTATACACCTGCTGGTAGAATTCAGGGACAGGTCTGTTCCCTTGTATCAATGTCGTCATTTGGTACTCGAGAGTGGACAAGTCTCTCTTGTCCCCATAATGCATCGTTAGACATTTTGATATGGCCTGCCAATCAAGCGACGTGTTGTAAGATTCTAAGGCGATGTCGGCGTTGCCGACTATTCTATTTCTTATCACACTTAATATGCCAAAATACTTTGGTTGTCCTTTCAATGGCTGGTATATGGCCAAAATTCGATCAACACCTTTCTTCCAGGAGTTGTATTCTCCTGGCTGTCCCGAAAAATCCTTAAGGGATTTAACTATGTCAGGAATTTTATCTAATTCCCCTAAATTGTTCCTATGTCTATCCTCGATTTGTTGGTCTACTACTTGCGACGGAGGGGGGTTAAGTACTGACTGTACTACCTGTGGTCCTTGTTGTCTAAGTATGTCTGTGGCAATTGTCGATATTAGCCTAGTTAAATCATCTACTGATAACTGAGCAGATTGTGGGGGGGCGACAGAAGTTTGGGATGAGGAAAGAATTGGTGGACGAACTAGGTTATTGGGATTTGCCATTTTTACAAAATACTATGTATATAATTATAAATATATTTAGAAATAATAAAAAATATAACACCGACTCACTGCTTGTAGCGCTGGTTTTATGCTTGTATTTTCTTCCTTCGTTACGGATTCTGTAGTTAAAACTGTTGTAACTTCTGTTGATGGAGTTGATAGTGTGATTATAATGCTCAATAGGATTTGGTAGCAGGACTACTTCGATATAGAATTTCACGCTGCTCACAAAACTTGTTTTATAGTTCACTTTTAGATTTTTCTCTTCTATTAACTTGTTTCACAGTTTTTTTCTTTCGCACATTCAATGCTCAATAGGATTTGGTAGCAGCACTATTTTGATGTAGAATTTCACGCTGCTCACAGAACTTGCTTTATAGTTCACTTCTTATTGAAAGTCAAATATTTTTACTATCCTTTGTTCGTTTAAGGATAGATTTTTCTCACAGTTTTTTTTTTTTTGCACATTCACTTCTTATTTTACCCTTGATCGTTTAGGGATATTGTTTATATAGATTTTTCTTCTTTATTGTCCAACACTTTATTATAGTATTTTTTTGTTATTATTCTAGTTTAAAATTTTTTTATATCCGCGATCTTAGGCCGACACGTAATGTCTCCTTTTTGCCTAAGCTACTAAGGAACCGATCGATCGACACTTTTTGTTTTTAGCAAAGTAGCTTTACGCCTTTGCATCTAAGTTGTCCTTGCACTTTACGTGACTTTTTAGTACAAGCAGCTTTACGCTTGCTTGCAATTCGCTCGGGCGCCAGTTAAGCTTTCTCTCGTTGAGAAAGCTAAAAAAAACAAAATTGTTTTCGCGTTTTTAACAACGGTGCTGCATGGATGGCAGCGCGACCGCGTTACTTTATTAAATGACATAAAATGTAACTAAAATTAATGCTTAACATAATTTTATACCTAAATTCCGTCTAGCCTGCAGTGTGGTGGCGTGATGCACTTCCAGGAATTGGCTTGTGAAGGTGCATAAGCATTTCGGGTGCGCGTGCCGGAAGTCAAGTCGTTGTTACTGAACCTGCTGCGGCGATTTGCTTAAGTCAGTAAGTTATGTAGTTGTTGCGCAAGTTATGTTGTCGAATTGTTGATAGGTGTTGTATTAACTTACGTACATACATACATTCTAAAAGCAGAATAGCATTAAATATTCTGTTCGCGGCCTTTTCTCACTGCGAACATATATACCTGTGTACAGACATATGTATACATATGCTGCTCAGTAATACAAATTACATACTAACAAACACGTGAATTTGAGAAAATTACCTGCGGTCCGTTAATTCTCTTTTCGTGGCTTATTCGTACCGCGAACATATATACATACATACTATATATAAGTTATGTTTTCTAGTGCGAAAACATATAAAAAAAAAAAATTATTTATTTTTTTTATCTTTATTTTATTTTATTTGTCCATCTTTATTCCGAGTCAATTCACAACTGACTTACATCTTAATAGCTAGTTCTTTTATATGCTAAATTTATGCTAACGCACCTGAAAGTTTGCTGCAAATTACATAGAATCTGAATTGGCACAATTAAATAAAAAGTTTAATATTTTTGATTCTAAGCAAATTAACATTGAGGTGAAGGCTCGTGCCGGATGTTGGCTAAGGGTTATTAACATTGGTGAAATAAAGTGCGCGTGTTTGCAACATTTGTAACACCGCTTGTGTTAACTCTTCCCCTCTTAAATCGATTGTCCTCAATCGGTATTATTACTAGGGTGCTGAATTTTTAATTTGTAGGAATGGACCATTTAGCTCACTTTCATTGGTTTTTAGCGTTTCAGATGTAACATAAAATTTTTGCTTATATTTAAAAATGCAAATAAGAATAATTGCTACAATAATAATAAAAATTGCAAGTGCTATGTCTGTGCTCAAACTAATTACATGAGTGCTTCTATTTTCATTTAATAATATCTTAATATAATCATCATGTTTTAGTTGCTTTAGGTGCAGATTCTTTAGTTTTAATTCCGTAGTTGTTATATTCGTATTTTCTCTAATTTTTGTGATTAGGTTTGGCAATGTAATTTTGTCGTATATTTTTATTTTAACGTTTGAGTATGTTTTGTTTTTAGCAAAGATTTCACAATTTTCAAATTTAAGTAGGAATGTTCCTTTTATTTTTAAATCTACTTTATTACAATTATGAGATAATTCAGAGAAAAAATTTTTGAAAATTAATATACCAGGTAATATTTCGATTATATCAGTGTTTGTTAACGTTTGCATAGCGCAGTATGCTTCTTCAAAGTTCAATATTTTCGATATACATATATCAGAATTTCTTTTTAGGTTTTTCTTAAGATTATTTTTGATATTTATGTCATATACATTGTTGTTCGAGTCCGTAAAATATTCGTAAGTGCTTAATTTTATAGATTTATTGTTCATATTAGGAATAGGTTCGAAAATTATTCTTGAAAGGATATTAGGAGAATATTGGGGAAGTTCGAGGATTATTATAATGTTTTGATCTTGCGTGCCGACTGCTATCTTTATATTTGTGTAGCAGTCAAAGTCAGTTATTATGTCTAGTTCTGTTTTTGTTAAAATGTCCGAAGGGATTATACCGAGCTTACTTGAAAAAATTATTTGTCCAATGTCGTTAATGTGATCTCGCAAAAGAGATATGTCATTGTCTATTCGGTACACCTGTTCTATAAATTGTACTTCGTCTTCTAATGTTTTTATCCTATTCTGTGTGTTTTCTTGAAATAAATTTATGTAGTCCTGAATAAGGGTCTGCTGCTCATTTATGTGACTCGTAATGCTACTAATTTGATTTGCGAAGATGTTGTTAAAGTAAGTTAGATTACCTATGTTGTTTTCCATAATTTGGTTATTTTGGTGAATTTTACTAAGGGCGTCATTGACCTGTTCTTCGTCCTCACTGTCCATAGTGCCTGCTATAAATTTCAGTCCTTTACCTAATATATTTACTAAGCCTCGTTTCGTCTTAAGATGTGGGTGCAAATTATCTATTTTAGCTCTTAGTAAAATGAAGTTTTTATGTAAAGTATCCAATAATTGTTTGTCTTCGAAAGTTATTGCTGTTAATGCTTCGATGTTACGTGAAATTAAAAAAGTCGTTTCGTCGTATGCTGTCAGATTGACGAAGTGAAGGATCTTATCGTAATGGTCTATTACCCTTAATTCGTCCGTCTTGATGGGAATATACCCGTTATTATTGGTCAAGTCTTGAATGTCAATTTGTTGAGCCATAATCGTCGTTGTCAGTAACAAATAAAATGCTATTTTTTCCATGATCCTTGGGGAAAACAAAAATAAGAAAACGTGTATTTATCGCTTACTGCTTAATATCATTCTTATGAACTATTTTTGCAGATTCTGTTTTGATTGTTGAGTTATAGTTTTGTGCTACAATCTCTTTTCTATACCTAGGTGACAATTTATTGCCTAATCTACGATTAATTTTTACGAATATTATGTCTCCTTTTAAATATTGCTTTGGTTGTGAACGATTTTTATTGTGGTAGCATAGGTCAGCGATTTGTTTATCCTGAAGTTTCTTTATTGTCTCTTGCCTATCAGCGAGTAATAATTTTGGATCGGAACTAACTCTTCTTCCAAAAAAAGTTTCTATTGGTTTTTTTCCAGTGGTGGAATGAACTGAATAGTTATATTCCTTAACCGATTTTTCTAAAAGTTCCTGAAAGGATCTATAAGTTTTTTTTACTTGTAGACAACGCATTATTTCTTGAAGCGTGGAATGAAAACGTTCTACTTATCCGTTTGAACAGCTTGTATATGGAGGAGTTCTATATATTTCTATCCCAAATTCATTTTCTATCATTAAATTTATTGATTCGGAGTTAAAGGATTTCTCATTGTCCATTATTATGGTTTGTGGCACAAAAGAGAAAAGAATGTCCCTTAATGGTTGCCTAATGTCTTCTGCTGCTTTTGATTGTATTATTTTTGCAATAGCGTATTTTGAAAATTTATCTACAGCGGTGAGAACTAATTGCTTGCTGGTTAAGAATATGTCTATGTGAACGATCTGACCTGGAAATTCTGGAATAGGTGTAGCCTGTATTTCGGGCTTTGACGGATGACGATCGTATTTATTTTCTTTACATGTAGTACATAGCTTTATAATTTTCTTGATTTTATTTGCCATTCCGGGAAAATAATATTTTTCTAAAATTTGTGTCCTGTTCTCCTTGCTATTTCTATGAGCACGATTGTGTGTTTTAATTATGAGTTCTTCTTGTTCTTGTTCACTAGTTATATCTTTAACTTCTACTTGTGTGAACCTGATCCGATATTTACTAAAATGTAAGGGATACAGTTGCTGAATCTTGCTCATTACAGGTTCGTTAGTTTTTATGCAATTTATCACCGACGGGTTGAGATATCTTTTGAGAATCGAAATTAAAGTTTGTTGGGAGTAGTCTGGTTCAGTTACAATATGACGATGGTATGTAGTAAATATTATTTTGAATTGATAACTAGAGACTTCATCTTGCTTCAGAAAAATTTGATTTTTGAAGACATTAATAGGTACTTCGATGCTGTATATTAAATTATGTGACGAGCTCTCGTCCGAGTTTGTTGCTATCGACAAGGTATTGACTTTAGACTCTTTTATTGGTATTCTTGACAATGCATCGGCAACGACATTCTGTTTGCCTGGTTTATAAAACAATTCATAGGAATATTCTTCTAAAGCTGCTTTCCATCTTTTCATTTTTGTATAACTGTTTTTGTTACTCAGCGCATATGTAAGCGGCTGGTGGTCAGTAAAAATTTGTACCTTAGCTGATCCGTATAGATAGTTTCGAAATGTGTTTAGAGCCCATATTATGGCTAACATCTCTTTCTCGTTAGCTGCATAATGCTCTTCAGTTTTATTTAGTGTTCTGGAGATGAACGCTAAAGGTTTCGAATCTTGAGATAGGACGGCTCCAATAGCATAGTTGGAGGCGTCTGTTACTAACTCGAATTTCTTACTGTAATCAGGGTATGCTAGTACAACATCTCTAGAAATAAGTGAATTTTTTATATTGTTAAAGGCTTGAACTGCTTCTTTATTCAAAGTGATTTTCACATGTTGAGATTTATTTTTGGAAACTCTGCCTTCTTCCCCTCTTAAGAGTGATGTCAAGGGTTTAGCTAATTTTGCATAGTCTTTTATAAATTTGCGATAGTATCCAGACATTCCCAGGAAGCTTCGGAGTTCCTTTAGGGTTGCTGGTTGTGGAAATTCGGCAATTGCATCTACTTTTATTGGATTTGTTTTTACACCATCCGGGGTGATAACGAAGCCGAGAAATTCTACTTCTTTTTTAAAAAAATTACATTTGTCTAATTGAGCCTTCATATTGGCTTCTTCCAGAGTTTTGAATATTCTTTTTATGTGGTTAAAGTGTTCTTCTTCAGTTTTGCTGAAAATAATAATGTCATCGATATAAACATAACAACATTTTCCAATGTGCTCCCGGAGTATATCATCCCATGCTCGTTGGAAGATAGATGGGGCATTTTTTAATCCAAATGGTAACCTTGTAAATTCGTATTTACCTTTGTTAATAGAGAACGCGGTTTTTTCGATGTCAGATTTTTTTAGTGGAATTTGGTGAAAACCACTTTTTAAATCAAGAACGGAAAAGAAATTGCTATTTCCGAGCTGAGATATTACTTCTGATATCTCGGGTATAGGATATCTGTCTGCGGTTGTGACAGCATTTAGTTTCCTATAGTCAATTACCATACGGTATTGTTTGTTACCGGTTGAATCTGCCTTTTTTGGTACGATCCATACTGGTGAATTGTATGGTGATCTGGATGGCCTTATGATACCATCGTTTAAAAGTTTTTTTTACTTGGATAGAATCGTGTGTAAACGGGAGAGTCAGTCGTCGTTCTGATCTGTCCCACGACCTTTGTTGTGTAAGTAAGTTTTTCGTCTGGTTCCGAGAACAATTTTGAATTAACTCTTACAATCTTTTCCATTTCTTTACTTTGTTTGGAGGATAGGTTTTCCATTTTAATATTTATTGTATTTACGCTTGGCAAAGGAAGCTGCTTAAGGTAAACAGTGAAACCGTTTCCTAGCTTCAAATAGTTATTATTGGTATAGATTATTGCATTAAGTGCTTTTAGTGTGTCATTTCCTAATATTCCATCAAAAGTCTTCAAGGACGGCATTAGGTGAAGTCTTATTTTATTTGGGATATTAAAGAGTTGTACGTAAGTATGCTCACTAATTTTTACATCGCCGATTATTGATCTTGCAAAAAACGGGTTTTCATTTTGTATTCTTTTTACAACTAATTCAGGTTTAACATAATTTTTACTTGATCCAATATCTACCAGAAACTTTAAAATATTACCGCTCTCCGTCTTCACTTCGAAATAAGGAAGAGAAGAGCTAATCATGCTAAAAAATGGATATCGCTGGCTCTCCATATTCAATTTTTTCATTTTCTTCTTCCATTGTATCAATGTGGAAGGTTCTCTGATGTTTGTTATGTTGGAAATTATTGGACGAAGGCGGTCTCTTGCCTTGAAAGTGATTCATATAATTAATTCGCCTTGAGTGGATACTTTGGTCAATATCCATTGGTTCAGGTTTTGGTTGGGGTTTTGGTGGTCTAGGAGGAGCATTTGTATTTTGGAAATGCATCTGTTGTCTACCCTGCTTGCCAAATTGCTGTGGTTGTGGCACATGTGCCAATTGAGGGTAAAAATTTTGGCGTTGACCTTGAGATGGATAATTTTTAGGAAAGAATCGATTATTGTGGTACATCTGTTTGGCGTGGTTTGCATGGTTTGTGCGAAAGTTCTGGTTACCTAATCTTAAGCATAGATGAAGGGCTTGTGGTAGGTCACGAGGTTCCTTTATGCCTAACAGTCTTGGTAGGTCTCCGTTTAGTCCTCTAATGAAGGTATCTAATGCCTTATCTCTATAGGACTGGGTCATCATGCGTAGGGATTCATTACCCATTTCAAGGCATCCTAATTTGTCCAAAATTAATGAAAGGTGTTTGTAGACTTGCTCATAAAACTCAGAAATTGTGTTGTTACCCTGTATTAAGGCTGTCATTTGATATTCCAAAGTGGAAAGATCGCGTTTGTCTGCATAATGCATAATTAAGCACTTAGATATAGCTGACCAGTCAAGAGGCGTGTTGTATGATTCTAATGCCAGATCAGCATTGCCTACTATTTTATTTCTGACTACACTAAGTATACCGTAATATTTTGGTGTTCCTTTTTGGTTCTCATAGATATTGAGAATGCGGTCTACACTCTTTTTCCAAGAGTTAAATTCACCTGGACAATCGGAAAATTCTTTTAAATATTTTACTACGTCGGGTATTCTATCTAAATCCCCAAGATTTGTTAGATGCCTTTCTTCAATTGTCTGATCTACTGCGGAAGATAGGCTACTGTTAGGATTCAGTGTTGCTTCAACTACTAGTGGTCCTTGTCGCTTAAGAATGTCTGAAGCTATATTCGATATTAGGGCAGTTAAGTCGTCCATACTTAATTGGTTGTTTTGTGGTGCATTTGGAGCCGCCGGTGCTGCAGATGCAGCCGGTGCAAGGGAAGAGGGACGGATTAGGTTGTTAGGATTAGACATGGTTTTCTTTATCTATCCCTAAGACTCTCTCTTATAAAAATACTTAAGATACTTAAGCTTACGTTCTTGATGTATTTTCTTTTTTGTAGAGTTGTCTGTATTTTAGTTCCCTGATGGTCTCCTGGAAATCGGCGGTGTCTTCGTCTTCTCCGTATATTTGTCCTTTTGCGTCTTCTTCCGGGATTGGCGTGAACGAGGATATGGGGCTAGTGATGTCTTCCTCTGGATGTTGCTCGTTAGGCAGCATGAGTTTCTATCGCATAGGCTGGTACGTAGTACCTCCTTTTTACCGAGGTTACTAAGGGGCCTTTGTCGAATAAATGTGACTGACAGTACTACCAACCTAAAAAAAAATAATTCTCCAAACCCTTCGACGCGCGCAGTTTAAATTCAAATGTCTTATCTTTGGGCAGAGTAGTATATATTTTCGTATTTGTATGATTAGACGAGAACTCTTTGAGGTAAATAAGAGTTTTGATCGAATTTTATATAAAGATAACGCTTTACGTATTTGATAATATGTGCAATCGCGAACCCGTTAAGTTAATAAGAGTTTTAAAATGAAGTAAATAAATAATCGCTTAAATTTGATTTAATTATTTTTTAATGACCTGAAATTATTTTAAGTATTTTATTTTTCTATGTATATTTCTTTTATATATGCTTTATGTCCAACTGTCCTATAGGGTGTACCTATAGGTGGATATTTTATTTATTATGTGCTAATGAGCGCTCGGATTAGAGATAACTGCACTTTGTACATATGCATGTATGCACATATGTATTACGCTTTGGTTTTTTACACAATCCTGCTTTTGTTTTTGTTGATCGAAAATCAAGGAGTATTTCTAAATCTTTTGCTTGTCTTTTCTGAAGAGTTATGATATCTTCTTGTCTTGCTTTCTCATATGTATTGCTCTGGGTCTATTGAATGCGTCTACCAAAAAATGTTTCTATTGGTCGTTTCCCTATCGTATGTGCAACGGTCTAGGAGTTCCTGAAAGGAGCGATGGGTATGTTCAGTTTGAAGACAACGCATAATTTCAGATAGGGTAGAATGAAATCTTTCTACCTGTCCGTTAACTTTGCTCGCATAAGGGGGTGTTTTAAAAATTCTAATACCAAGTTGATCTTCGACCATAAATTGTATTGAAGATGAATTTAGAGATTTCTCGTTGTCTATGACTATTGTTTTGGGTACACCGAAAGCGAAAAGTATTTGTCGCAATGGTTCCCTGATATCTTCTATTGCTTTTGATTATATTATCCTAACTTGAGCATATTTCGAGAATTTATCCACTGCAGTGAGTACCAGTTTTTTTTCTTTATTGTATATATCTATATGGACTATTTCACCAGGATATTCGGGAATTGGGGTTTCGTGTAGTTGTGGTTTATTAGGATGGCGGTCGTATTTGTTCTCTTTACAAATTTTACATTGCTTCATTATATTTGCTATTTTTGCTTTCATCTTAGGAAAGTAAAACTTTTGTATGAGTTGTTTTTTATTTTCTTCCCTATTTCTGTGCGCTCGTTTGTGTTCTTTCAGTATCTCTTCAGTTTGTGTGTGCTCGTTTGGTATGTCTTCTACCTTTGTTTGGGTATATCGGATTTTATAATTACAAAAATGGAGTGGGTATATTTCCTGCATTTTTCCCATTATCTCTTCAGAGGTAAATATGTCATTTATCACTGAAGGATTTAGGTAATGTTTTAAAAGTGAAATTAGGTTTTCCCGAGAAAAATTTGATTTTGTGATTATATGTCTATGGTACGTTTGGAACGAGATTTTGAACTGATAACTCTCTTCGTGTCCTACTGAGAACTGAGATTGGTTTTTAAAAGCATTTATAGGTGCCTCTACAACTGGGATTAGATTGTGAGATGAGCTTTCGTCTGAATGTGTGGCAACTGATAAGGAATTTATTTCGAAAGGTCTGGATAGTGTATCTGCTATCACATTGGATTTTCCGGGTTTATATTTAATTTCAGAATTATATTCCTCGAGGATTGCTTTCCAGCGCTTTAACTTTGAATTGTTATTTTTGTTGCTCAGAGCGTACGTGAGAGGTTGATGATCCGTATGGATTACTACTTTTGCCGTGCCATACAGATAATTTCTAAAGGAATTTAGTGTCTAAATTACGGCAAGCATTTCCTTTTCGTTTACTACATAATTCTCCTAGGTTTTGCTCAATGCCCTTGATATGAATGTTATAGATTTACCATTTTGTTCCAAAACAGCGCCTATTGCGTATTTGGAAGCATTTGTAGTTAGGTCAAATTCCTTTTTGTAGTCAGGGTATTGTAAAATGGCGTCCTTTGAAGTAAAAGCAGCCTTGATTTTATTAAACGCTGCCTTAGCTTCCTCATTCAGATGTATGGGAGTTTTCTTTGAGATATTTTTTGACATCCTGCCTTCTTCGCCTCGAAGTAAGGATGTGAGTGGCTTTGCGAGCTTGGCATCTTCTGTAATATTCGGATAAGCCTAAGAAAGATCGCAAGTCGTTAAGAGTAAGAGGATAAGGAAAATTTATTATTGATTGTACTTTTGATGAGTTTGTAGAGATTCCGTCGGAGGAATCTACAAATCCTAGGAACTCGACCTGTTTTTTGAATAATTCGCATTTATCGATTTGTACTTTCATGTTAGCATTATTTAAAGCATTGAAAATTGTGTCTATGTTTTGGGAATGTGTTTCTTCGTCTTTGCTAAATATTATTATGTCGTCTATATATACATAACATATTTTGCCTATGTGTTATCGTAGAATATCGTCTAGCGTCCGTTGGAAAATGGCAGGGGCATTCTTCAAGCCAAAGGGAAGTCTGGTGAACTCATATTTTTCGTTGTTCACTGAAAAAGCTGTCTTTTCCACGTCAGATTCCTTAAGAGGAATTTGATGGAAGCCACTTTTTAAATCGATTACTGAAAATACTCGGTTTTCTCCTAGTTGGGACAGTGCCTCATTTATATCTGGTATCGGGTATCTGTCTGCAATTGTAACCGCATTCAGTTTCCTCTAATCGATTACCAGTCACCTGATGCGTCGTCTTTCTTCGGGACGACCCATACTGGGGAATTGTATGGTGATCGTGATTGTCTGATGATGCCGTCTTCTAATAATTTATTTATTTGTTTCTCTACTTCCTGTTTAAGACTAATAGGATATGGATATGATTTGGAATAAATGGGTGTATCAGAATTTGTACGTATATCGGCTACTACTTTTGTTGTATACGTCAATTTCTCATTCGGGTCTGAAAATAAATTCCGGTGTTTTTGTACAAGTCGTATAATTTCGATTTTTTCTAATTCATTCATATGTTCGTCACGTATTTGTATTGTCGGAGTTGGATTTTATGTTTTTTTGCTACGACTATAAAATTATCTTTAGCGTGGATTATTGCTGAAAGTTTTTTTAAACTATCGTTTCCTAGTATGGCAGGAAAAGTGGTGAGAGTTGGTAGTAGGAAAAATTTTAAATTGCATTCCTTGATATTGAAAAAATTTAGAAGTGCGTGGTGCTTAATTTTTATTTTACCACTTACGGAATTTGCATAAAAAGGGTTATCATTTTCTTTGGAACTTTTTACTAAACTTGATTGAATATAGTTCTTGTTTGAACCAGTATCAACCAATATTTTTAAGATTTGTCCGCTCTTCGTTTTGCATCTGAAATATGGCAACGAAGAGCTGTTTAATCTAAAAAATGTACGTCTGGCAGGTCTAAAGAGTGTTCATTTCCATCGTCCTGTGTTGAGTTATAGTCGTGATTATATTCGTTGTCCTGATAGTCGTAATTGTACTGATTATCGTGGTAATTTTGTTCATTGTATGGACCTGGGGTTGAATTCAAGTGAAAGTTTCTTTGCACTTTTGGTTGACTTTTATTTTTATTGAATGCACTTACAGGTCGCTTACCAATAATTTTAGGGTTTGATCTGTTTGCATAATTAATCGCGTTTGTCCGCAGGCTCACGTCTACGTCTACGTCCATGGGTTGAGGTGGTTTAGGAGGTCTTGGTGGAGTATGGGTTTGTTGGTTATATTGCTGGTTAAATTGACTTGGGTTCTGGTTTATTGATTTCTGGATATTAGGTGGGTAATAATTTTGTTGTGCGCGTTGATAGTTGTATGGGTTAGGATTTGTCAAAGGTTGCGATAGATAAGCTAGTTCAGGATGGAATTTTGTCTGTAAACTTGTTGGTTTTGTGGTTGGGAGTATCTTGGTTGGGCAAAATGTTGTCGTGAATTTTGTTGGGTAAAGCTCTGTTGTCGAGATGTTGACGGCGCGTTAAAAGATTGATTATTTGCGTGGTAGGCTCCAAAATTCTGGTTTTCGAGTTTTAGGCATAGGTGTAGGGCTTCAGGTAAGCTCTTTGGTTCTTTAATACCGAGAAGCCTAGGTAGATCGCCAGAAAGTCCTCTGACAAAAGTATCGAGGACCTTTGAACGATAATTTTCTGCCAACAACTGTACTGCTTCTTCTCCAATTTCCATGCAGCCTATTTTGTTTAATATGAGTGATAAATGTGCGTATTCCTTTTGGTAGAATTCGTTCACTGTCAGTCTACCTTGTATAAGGCAAGTCATTTAGTTTTCTAGCGTACCTATGTCCCGTTTGTCGGCGTAATGAATAGTTAAACAGCGAGAGATCGCTGTCCAGTCCAATGGTGTGTTATAGGACTCTAGTGCAATATCTGCCTTTCCGATTATTTTGTTTCGTATTACATTTAAAATACCGAAATAGCGTGGAGTGCCTTTTTAGGGTTCGTAAAATCAGTTCTACGCTTTTTCCAGGAGCTAAACTCTGAAGCGTTTCCTGAAAATTATCGTAATGAGCGTACTACATCTGGTATTTTATCCATCCCGCTCATGTTATTCTGAAATTGTACGTCTATTGTCTCATCGGTTACTATGGTATTTGTTGTGTTATTAAGGACACTTTGAACTTAGATGGGTCCATTAGTTTCTAGGGCTTGGGCTACCATAGTTTTAATTATGTTTGCCAATTCTGGCGAAATTTGGTTAGCCGGAGCCGAAGGTCCCGCTGTAACATTGGGAGCAGCATTCTCTAGCAATGATGGCCTAATCAGGTTGTTTGGGTTAGCCATTTTTGGAGAGTTCCTTATATGATTGTGTTATTTATTTTGTTTTAAAAAAAAATTATGTTATCCTTTCTAGGAACGGGTTATTTCTACTCTAGAGCAGTGTTTCTCAAAGTGGACGATAACGACCCCTTGTGGGCGCTGCAGGTGTCAAGGGGGGCGGTAAGAGACCCAGAAAGAAAATGGGGGCGTTGTGTAGAGGCCTGGGGGGTTATTTGTAATTTTATTTAGCTAGGAGGCCTCTTAGGCAACGACTTTATGAGCTCTCGACTCTCAACAACAACTTGTAAACATCAACTAATATGAATTAAAAGATTGCTCAAACTCGGTTCTATATTTCTCTCCTCGTAGTTCATATATCTGTCCTATTATATTGAATAAAGAAAACATGAAAATCATGTCAATCGGTCGCTCCGTTTCATAACAGGTATCTCGACAGGATAGAATTTATAGAATACTAACTGTTAAACGTATTGCTATTACCATTGCCAAATCTGTATGTGGGCATTTGCTACCATAATATAATCATTTACGCAAAGGTGTAGGGTAGGTAGGTTCGAGCTGATGTAGCGCATTCTTTGAGCTCTTGAAAAATTTATTTTATCATTTGCGAAATGCCGTCGGGTAGGTAGCTGATGTAGCGCACGTTTTGAGCTTTTGAATTCCTTAAATCTTTTATGTGGAAAATAAAAAAAGGATCTTTATCTTTTCTTACAAATGTATTTCTGGGGAAAATAAAAAAAGGATAAAGATCCTTTTTTTTACAAATGTATTTCTCGGAAAACTAAGATAATAAGAAAAGGAGAAAGATCCTTTTTTACAAAGGTGCTTCTGGAAAAAAAAAGAAAATACGAAAGGTTGAAAGATCCTTTTTTTACAAATGTATTTCTGGGAAAAATAAGATAATACGAAAAGGAGAAAGATCCTTTTTTTTACGAATGCATTTCTAGGAAAAATAAGAATTCATGTTTTTGGACTACTTTATAATAATTGTGCTTAAGCAAGAAAACAATGTCGGAAGTAAAAAAGAAGAGACGGCAAATTTGTGCGGAGTTAAATTCGGATTCATTGAAAATCCCACAAACCCATCCTCGCCTTTGTGTCTTCTATGTCTAAAAACATTTTCGAATGAAGCAATGAAGCCTTCAAGACTGCAAAATCATTTAAATAAAATGCATCCAGATAAGAGAGACAAGAATGTAGCATATTTTCAAGACCTAGTGAAGGAGCATAATACTCAGCCAAGTGTACCAAAACTATTTTCGGCGGCTGCTAAGCAAGATGACGACGGACTTCGAGCTTCGTACAATATCTCTTTGTTAATTATTCAAAAAGGCAAACCACATAACATCGGAGAAGAGTTAATATTGCCAGCAATAAATGAAGTAATAACTTCCGTGCTTCATAAACCGGCCGCAGATATTATCCGAAAGACGAATTGATGAAATGGCTGAAAACATTGAAGAATCATTGTGCGATCACCTGAGGGCAAGCCAATTCTCAATTCAGCTCGATGAGTCCACATTACCAACTAATGAAGCATTGTTGTTGTCTTACGTGAGGTTTATTAAAGATGAGAAAATATGTGAAGAACTATTATTTGCTAGAAATTTAGAGACCGATACAAAGGGCGAAACCATATTCAATATATTGGAAAAGTTTTGCGATGAGAAAGAGATTCCTTTGAAAAATATTATTTCAATTGCTACGGATGGCGTCCGGCTATGATATGGTGCCATAAAGGCTTAATAGCGCACTTAAAAAATAAAATTCCAGATGTCCTTGGTGTACATTGCGTTATTCATAGACAACATTTAGTTGCTAGAGACTTAAGTGAAAAACTATTTCAATCACTGCAATGTGTCATCAAAGCAGTCAATAAAATCCGCAACAGCTCTTTGAATGATAGATTATTGCATCAGCTTTGTGTTACTAATGACGAGTATTTCAATCGTTTGTTGTTTTATTCTGAAGTTCGTTGGCTATCAAGAGGCAATTGTCTGACCCGATTCTACAACCTGTTTGACTCTGTTATAGAGTTCTCTGAAACTAAAGATACAGAGTTTCAAGATAAGCTCATAACATCGAAGAATGATACAGCTTACATGACAGACCTGTATAAATTGTTCAACGACATGAATCTCCAACTGCAAGGCGATAAACTAAATTTAATTAAAACAAAAAACGTCGTTGCTGCTTTCGCAGCCAAACTGCTTCTACACAAGAAGAATCTGGGCAGACGTGAGTTTCACAATTTTCCGAATTTATCAATATCATGCAGTAACGACGATTTGTTTGCCTACTGCCAACATTTGGAAAACCTCCACATTGACTTCAATGGACGATACCAGGACATTTTGAACTTGGAAATACCGGACTGGGTGTTGGATCCGTTTTGAAATGTCAACTCAGCTGGAAGAAGAACTTATAGAATTGACAACAAACGAGGAAATAAAAATCAAGTTCAAAAATGGTTACCAAGAATTTTGGCTACAAAAACCGATCTCGCAATTGTACCCTGGATTGTGGTCAATCGTTCAACGATTCTTCATAGCATTCCCATCGTCATATTTGTGTGAACGTGGATTTAGTGCTGTGACAACACTTTTTACTAAAAATAGAAATCGTTTGCTTGTTACCGAACGTGGCGACTGTTCTTGAGTAAATTAGAACCTGATATTAACAAACTTATTTAACAGCATCAGATTCATCCTTCACATTAATTTTTATATATGAATCGATTATTTCAGTTTTATTTTTAATAAAAGATTCTCTGTTTTAAAACTATAAAGTTGTGTTTCAATAATCATTCTTATTGGCAGGTGGAGCCCGTAAGAGTTAACTTGAGACCTAAGCGCCGTTGTATGTTACCTACTGCGCTCAGGTTTCAAGTTGCGGGTTAGAGTAAAAGTTTCGTTTAGAATTATCCGTTAATATACATATATTAGTCACAATAATTAATTTGAAGTTATAGTGGTTTTTAAATAGGTGAAAAAAGGGGGCGCTAAAAAAATATTTGTTCTCAAAGTGGGCGGTGGACAAAATAAGTTTGGGAACCACTAGTATATAGTATCAAAGTTATTGCCCGGGGATATTAAAATTTATCTAAGTTGCGATACAGTCGAAAAAAAATGAAAGTTATGATGCTCAGTGTTATCCAACTGAGTTTCTTAATTCTCTGAATCCTTCCGGCTTACCTCCACATAAACTAATTTTGAAGAAAAATACAATCGTTATGTTGATTCGTAATCTTAATGCCAAAGAAGGACTTATAAATGGTGCCAGGATGGTCGTCAGCCATTTAGGCGAGAACGCAATAACTGTCAAATTAATCGATTCGAGAAAAATAGCTATCATACCGCGAGTTAAACTTACTCCTTCAGATCCAACTTTACCCTTCCAGATGACTAGAAAACAGTTTCCTTTAAAAGTCGCTTTCGCTATGACTAAACAAAGCCCAAGGTCAAACATTCGATAAAGCCGGTTTCTATTTACCTAGCCCAGTATTTTCACATGGACAGTTAGATGTGGCCTTTTCTAGAGCCAGGCGATTCGAAGATATAACTTTTTCAGCCCAAGCGACATTCAAGCAAAATATTGAAAATGAATTTATTTTTACGTCGAATATTGTATTTAAAGAAGTTTTGTAAAAAAATGTTAAGTTAATAAATACATGTACATATCGAACATAGCTAAAAACGTATACATACATATATCTATTACTTCTGATTGATGGTTTTGTGGTCATTAGGTCATATTTATAAAAAAAAGTTAAGTATTGCTTTTTCTCAAATTTTCAGAAATTCGACATATGTAAGTTTGTAGGAAGGAAACTTCAAAATTTTTGAAAAATCCTGGACCTGGACTAATAAAACGTTTCAAACCATTTTTGTTTTTTTTGTTGCGCAAGGCGCACACGGGTCCACCTAGTTAAAAACTTAATCATTTGAAAGTTAGTGAGCTTTGCAAAAGGAACGCTAAATGTAATAGACTGACATGCGATGAAAAACTGATATTTTTAATTGTTTTAATTTACTTTCAATTACTTTATGAAATAAAATTAATGTTTACTTTTATTTTTCTTCAATTGAAACACGACGTTTAGTAGCTTTATTACTTTAACATTAAAATCTGCCGATTTAGTATAACCACAGAAAAGCTGGTTTGTGTTTTATACATTAAATGTGATAAATTAAAAACTATAATAAGACATTATAATTTAGTTTACTTATGCTTACTAAAAACATAAAAAAAAATTGAAGAAAGTCCCGAACGAACGAAAAAGTCTGAAATAAAATTTATGAAAATTGATCTGGCAACTTTTCTCGCGTACAGCTGTGCTTTCATGTCTTAGAAATTTGTTTAATTTATATAATATTTAAAACTTTGTGGTGAAATTATCTGAATTAAGTGATCCGTTAAGATAAGTATCACTTTTATATTGTTCTGTTAAAGCAATTGAAATTTACTTTAATTGTGCGTTGGCTAATTTTAATTTATTCCGCCGAGTCATTTTTAATTTGTTTTTGTGCTACGTTTTAAACAGTGCAATTGTTAGTGTTAATTTATATTGCTTACTCAAATTTCTTTCTTGTTTTTATTCGTTTCCATCTTTGTCCACAGCTGTTCGCGAGTTTCTCACTTTTCGTGTGTTACAGTGCATCTCAAACTGCTCGCTACATTGGTTGTTAGCTTTGATAACCACCTATTTTTATTGTATTCATTTGTTATAAATTTTTTTGTCATTGCTCTTTTTACTTTTATTATTTAACATTTTTTATATTTTTATTTAATATTGTTTTTGTTCATTTTGACTTGTAACTTTCCGAACTGCTCTGTGAAAGGCGAGTCAGAACGCTTTGTTTCTTGCTGGTTTTGTGATGGGCTTGCCCTTCTGAAATGTGCTGGACTGACAGGTAGAATATTGGATTCTATTTTTGACAGTAAGGGCTTGCGCTGGTCTTGCTTAAAATGCATACCAAAAGAAGTTGAATTGTTTAAAGTTTTTAAGCAGGCGCGCAATGGTTTCAAGGAGATTGGTCATGAACTTTAAACATTTACTGAAAAATTTAGGCATTATGAAACGCTGTTTCAATTGTTTCAATGCCTAAATGTGCAGGAAGGAAATCCAAAACCTTCGTCTAAACGTAAACGTTCGTCTGATGAAGATACCACTGTATCTTCCTTAAAAAGACTGTCCCCATTCTCATTAATCTTTCATCCCCTTGTCCTCAAGGAGAGAAGGTTCCGTCTGCTCAGTACACAAAGAAAACTGTTACTGAACACGGTAAGCGGAAAACTTCCCAAGATACGCCCCCAAATACCAGTCAGTTAATAAAAACTTAGTTGCAATACCGCGGAAAAAAGCAATTTTTATCTAGAGACTTACTGCGAATACCACAGTAGATGATATAAAAAGTTACATCTCGTCGAAATTAAAAACGGTAGATACAGATCATTGTAACTTTAAAATCATTGCTTTCACAGAAACTTGGCTAAAGCCTGACATTTTTGATAGTGAAATATTCAACAGCGAATTCGAAATCTTTAGATATGACCAGCTGAACAGAAAAGGAGGTGGTATCTTGTTTGCTGTTCATTCTTTGACCATCTGAAGAAGTCGATGTTCCGCATGCAGACTCCATAGAATTTAAGTGCATTAGTATTTGCGATAATGGTGGCCATATCTACTTAACTATATCTTATATACCGCCTCACTCGGACATATCTGTATAAGTTAACAATAGTTAACGCACTGAAGAGCTCATGCTGCCAAAAATTGCAAAGCATGCAGTCCGCATCGTTCACTTCATGCGCGACCAAATTATGTAAACAAGACAAAATGCTTGGTCAACTGTAGTAATTCGATCAGTTCGATACATAAGCGTGGGAAGTGCCTATGCAAGCAATAACGTCGAGCAAACGGCAGCAGCGACGGCAAAAATAGTAAGCTAGCAATAAGCTTACAAATTATAAAATAAATCAGTTTTAGAATGAAACTCAAAGCGTGAATATCATTTTCAAAATAACTCTGGGTAGTCGACAACACCGTCGCTGCCCCAAAGGAGTCATAATAATAAAGTGAAAAGTAACTTGTCAATATCATCTTCAAAATAACTGTGGGTAGTCGACAACACCGTCGCTGCCCCAAAGGAGTCATAATAATAAAGTGAAAGTGACTTGTCAATATCATCTTCAAAATAACTCTGGCTTGTCGACAACACCGTCGCTACCCCAAAGGAGTTATAACTAGAAGATCAAAAATAGCTAACGCCCAACCAGAGGAATCAAGACACCAACCAGAGAAAACCCACGCAGAAAGGAACAAAGGAACACCACCACCACCACCATCACCTGGAGGCAGAGGAATCAAGACACCAACCGATAAATAATGTAAGTGAAACTTTTTTTCTCTCCGTCCTCTGTTTACCATTATATCAGTGAAAATTTGACAATTTAAGTGTGGTTGTAATAAATAGGATTGCATTTTGAACTCCTGTTTCCCATTTTTGTTTTTTTTTTTTGTGTGCACTTACGTCCGCTACCCGTTCGTGCCATCTTAACTACCTTGCATGAGCACACTTGAGACTAGTGAACTTTTGGACAGACTAGACAACCAACTTTTGACAAGCAAACGTCTCAAGCGCGAACAAGACATGAATGAACAACAACTGCAGGGTATTATCAATGCGGCCGTCAGCGCCGCACTACAAGTACAAAGGAAAGACTTTGAAACCAAGCTAGAGCAGCTTACAAACCAGTTTCAGGCCACGACTGTGGCAGCTGCTGAAATTGAGACTTATGAACCAATAAAAATCATAGACGGGGTAGAATGTCATGAAGGTCTGGATGTAGTTAAATCACTTCCAGAGTTCGATGGCTCACAGGAGCAATATGTCTCCTAGCGGCAGGCAGCTATGGCCGCGTATGATATATTTAAAACCTACGTGGGTAGTTCAAAACACTACCAAACTGTCCTCATAATTCGCAACAGAATTAGGGGATCGGCTGATGCAGTTTTAGCATCATTCAACATGGTCCTTAATTTCGACGCTATCATTAGCCGTTTAGTTTTTACATACTCAGACAAGCGACCATTGCATCTGCTCGAACAAGAGCTAGCAACGCTAAGGCAAGGACAATTGACTATTATTCAATTTTATGAGGAGGTTGAGAAAAAACTCACACTTCTCACAAATAAAACCACAATGAGGTTTGATACTAACCAGGCACGGTATATGAATGACAAGCATAGGGCCGATGCGCTGCGCGTATTCGTCTCTGGGTTAAGGAGAAACCTCACGGATGTTCTTTTTGCAGCCCAGCCTAAAGATTTCCCCTCGGCTCTTGCAATGGCCCAGGAAATAGAAAGAAATCACGATAGGCACGCATTTGTGGCCCAGTTTGCAAGATCGTTGGAGGAAAAAAACCTCAAACAACCTCAAAACCGATCTTATCAGAAGCAGTCCGACATTCAGTACAGGACTGGAAAAAACCCTTATTTCACCAGGGAGCAAGGAGCTCACCCTCCAAAGCGCGACCAAGTTGAGAAAATGGAAGTCGATCCATCCTCGAGGTTCCGTCAGAGCACTAACTTTCCAAACCAGAACAACCAGATTACGCATAACTCAAGCTTACCTATAGCACATCCCTCTGGCAATAGTCAACCACAAGGTTCGTTCAAGAGACCTGCGAATTCTCAAAGAACGTCGGACTACAGACGCCAGAGGATTAACCATTTAACAGAAAAAAGAGACGAAGTGTGTGAAAAGCAGTACGATCAAGCCGCTTATGATGCAGCGGCAGAAAAAGAAGCTGGCAATGAAGCTGAGTATGAAGAAGATGCGCTTAATTTTTTAAGCTTAGAGTCCCTGCTCCCGTTTATCCAACGAACAGTAGCAGGGAAATCGTTGAAATTCTTAATTGACACCGGGGCGTCAAAAAGTTATATAAAACCTAATATAAGCCTTTTATCCTCTGCCCCAGTACAGACCCCGTTTGTGGTTAAATCAATTCACGGATTTAACAAAATCGAGAGTAAAAGCTTCATTACGATGTTTGGCATAAATAGCTCTTTTTTCCATTTACCCGGTCTCACAACTTTTGATGGCATAATTGGACTCGACCTATTGACACAGGCGGAAGCAACTTTTGACTTCGCGTCAGAATTGATCCACTTTAAGGGAGGATCTGAAACTCTGAGATTCCACAAATGTGCTCAAGTCAATTTCACAAAAATTGAAGACATAGAAGTTCCAGCTAACGTCCGTGCAGATTTTTTACAGATGATGACAAAGCATTTGAAGGCATTTGCCGACTCGAGCAAGTTACTCCCGTTTAACACCAATGTTATTGCCACCATTCGCACAGAGGACAGTGAACCAGTCTACTCCAAAATGTACCCATTCCCCATGGGAGCTGCTGATATTGTGAGCCAAGAAATCAAGGATCTGCTTAAAAATGACATCATTCGACCATCTAGGTCTCCAAATAACAACCCCATATGGGTTGTCGGGAAAAAGGGCACAGACCTCACAGGAGCGGCTAATAAGCGGTTGGTGGTAGATTTCCGAAAATAAAACTCCAAAACCAGCGCGGACAAGTATCCAATGCCGAGTATCAGTATGATACTTTCAAACCTGGGAAAGGCCAAGTATTTCACCACCCTAGACTTGAAATCTGGATACCATCAAATTATGTTAGCAGAACACGATAGGGAAAAGACTTCGTTTTCAGTAAATTGAGGGAAGTATGAATTCTACCGGTTGCCCTTTGGGGCCCAGAGGGCCATAGATGATGTTCTGCGCGATATGATTGGTAAAATCTGCTATGTTTACGTCGATGACGTTATAGTGTTTTCCGAAAACGAAGGCGACCACGTACACCATGTTGGACAGGTACTAAAAAACCTTTATGATGCCAATATGAAGGTGTCTAAGGAGAAATCACAGTTTTTTTAAAGAAATTGTAGAGTTTCTGGGATTTGTTGTTACGAAAGAGGGGACAAAAACTAGCCCAGACAAGGTCAGAGCAATCAGAGGCTTTAAGCAACCAAGCAACTTGTTCGAGCTGAGATCCTTTATTGGTCTGGCGAGTTACTATGGGTGTTTTATAAAGGACTTCGCAGCAATAGCAAGGCCCTTAACAAGCTTGTTAAAAGGGGAGAGCGGAAGAGTTAGCAAGTTCCGTTCAAAAACCATCCCGGTATCCTTTGATGAAATCCAGACGACTGCGTTTGATAAGCTTAGAAATATTCTTGCTTCCGAAGATGTTATTCTTCATTACCCAGATTTTTCAAAACCATTCGACTTGACTAATGATGCCGTACTATCTCAGGGAAATAGACCCATAACAATGATCTCGAGGACGATAGAGAGATAAACTACGCGACAAACGAAAGGGAACTATTAGCGATATACGAACCTGTACAGATCATCAACCTCTAGTTTTCGCGGTCTCGGATAGGAACCCAAATTCCAAGATAAAACGTTGGAAAGCGCGAATTGAAGAGAGTGGCGCAAAGGTATTTTAAAAACCTGGGAAAAAAACTACGTTGCAGACGCATTATCTCGTCAAAGTATTAATGTTTTACAAGAATCTGCACAGTCCTATGCAGCAACAGCACATAGTGAATTATCTTTA
Organism: Bactrocera zonata; assembly: GCA_037783105.1. Taxonomy (NCBI): domain Eukaryota; kingdom Metazoa; phylum Arthropoda; class Insecta; order Diptera; family Tephritidae; genus Bactrocera; species Bactrocera zonata. The sequence continues at coordinate 134,915 of JBAWJQ010003911.1, forward strand.
ACTCATGTGATGGAGACTATCGATAAGCCCCTGAATTGCTTCAGGAATCAGATCGTTATAGAAGAGTCTTCTTCCCCCACAAAACGAACATTTATCTTGTTTGGCACAACGACTCGTCATCAGATCATCTTTAACGACTGGCTTAAATTGCTAGCGGTAGTAAAAGAAGTCGTAAGGCCGGACGTAGTAAATGCTTTACACTGCGACCTGCACGTTTTGGCACGCATTCAGGATGACTTGGTCAGAGTTTTCCCTGCCACCAAATTCTGGCACTGCAAGAATATGGTAACAGATGTTGTTAACAAAGACGAGCAAAAAGAGATAGTAACGATGGAGCATAATAGGGCACATAGAGCCGCCCAGGAGAATGTAAAGCAGATTCTACTCGATTACTATTTCCCGAGAATGGGCAAAATTGCGTCAGAAATTGTTGTAAACTGCAAAGTGTGTGGAAAGGCGAAGTATAATAGGCATCCAAAGAAGCAAGAGATGGGTGTTACGCCTATACCTTCCCGTGTAGGAGAATTGATCCACATTGACATCTTTTCAACTGCAGGAAAACACTTTTTAACAGCCCTAGACAAGTTCTCCAAGTTTGCCTTGATTCAGCCAGTGGCGTCACGCACTATCGCAGACGTAAAAGCGGGCATTTTGCAAATCATTAACATTTTTCCTAAAATAGAAACTGTGTACTGTGACAACGAACCTTAATTTAATTCAGATACAATTCGATCATTGCTGAAAAGCCAAAACGACATCAACGTAGTAAATGCGCCACCGTTGCCCAGTACATCAAACGGGCAAGTGGAAAGATTCCACAGCACCCTCGTGGAAATCGCCAGATGTCTAAAACTGCATAGGCAGATACAAGACGTAGTTGAACTCTTTCTTCAGGCCGCCGTGGAATATAATAGAACGTTCCATTCAATGAATGAAGCCGATTGAGGTCATCCATGCCAACTAGGAACAACCGTTCTTATTAAAGGGAGGGTGGTCCACAAGGACAACCTCAAGTGAAACTCCTGACATAATACCTTTTTTTTGCATAGTTTTTATTTTTTTTGAATTTCAGGCATACTCCCATCTTCGCTCTTTTGACTTGGGCTGCGCTGACGGCTTCCAAATTTACGGACTACTCGCACGCGGACTACATACCGATCCTGGACGGTACTGCAATAATTTGGAACGAGACGAGGTACATAAGGCACATATCAAATTTAACGGAATATGGACAGTACATACAAGAAACCACAGACTTGATTAGCGTCTTCCCATAATCTTACATGAGGAAGATCTTGAGGTAGACACCAGACATTTACGTACTTTATTATGGACATTAGGAGTACACCATAGGCATGCTCGGAGCCTAAATTTTTGGAGTCCGCCCTGAAGGTAATAGCCAGCACGCCTGAATTTGATGACTTGTTACAAACAAGACTAACGGAGCAAGAGCTAACACGGTCAAACAATAGACAGATCGACATTAATTCCAGAACTCAGGAACAAATTAACGCCCTCACGAATACGGTCAATAAAATTCTCAGTGTAAAAAAAGGGAAGAAACAGATTCATCGCACCTCTATGAAACACTTTTGGCTAGAAACAGAATTTTAACACTAGAGATTCAAAATTTAATAATTGCAATCACACTGGCTAAATTTAATATAATAAACCCTGCTATTATTGATGCAGATGATTTGGAGGCGGTTATGAAGGAGAGTTTCACAGGAGTTACAATAACCCAATTGTTTAGCATAGCTAGAGTTAAGGTTTTAGCAAGCACGGAAATTGTAAGCTTTATTATCGGTTTTCCTAGACCTAAGTTATTATGTAAGAAGATTACTATTTTTCGTGTATCGTATGCTGGCCGTATATTGCATTTACCCGACAACATTATAGCTGACTGCGGAGGCAACATTACCGCTGTTATATCCTGTATTGATACACCAATGGTAACGTTCTGTAAAGAAGCCGAAACTGAAACCTGCGCACAAGGCCTGCACTCTGGCGCTGAAGCACACTGTGCCACCAAGCCCAGCGACTTATCCCCCATTGTCGTCATCGACGATGGTATAGTTTTGATAAACGATGCAATAGTCAAGGCTAGCATAGATGATGGCCCTAAAATATTTATTAAGGGCACTTATCTTGTTACATTCGAACGCACCGCTTTTATCTATGGCACCAAATACGTTACTCTCAATGGATACCCGTAGAGACTCCCACAACAGTCTGCCTCCGCACGGATCAACATAACCTCCCATCATACCCTACTAAGCCTGCCATTTCTTCACAAGCTAAGTGAAGTAAACTTGCGGCACATCGCTGAATTACGCATACGAACGATTGCTGCACTACTAGTAGCCGCAGTAATTTGTGCCACAATCGCCGTAATCCTTGCTGGATCAATCATCTTACTAAAGCGTAGGCAGCGAAGAGAAACTTCTAAGGCGGTGCGTCAAGTGATGGAAAGGTTGGGTATGGCCGAGGACGACCATGTTTTGAGGGAGGGAGTAGTTAACAATAGTTAACGCACTGAAGCGCTCATGCTGCCAAAAATTGCAAAGCATGCAGTCTGCATCGTTCACTTCATGCGCGACCAAATTATGTAAACAAGACAAAATGCTTGGTCAACTGTAGTAATTCGATCAGTTCGATACATAAGCGTGGGAAGTGACTATGCAAGCAATAGCGTCGAGCAAACGGCAGCAGCGACGGCAAAAATAGTAAGCTAGCAATAAGCTTACAAATTATAAAATAAATCAGTTTTAGAATGAAACTCAAAGCGTGGGTAGTCGACAACACCGTCGCTGCCCCAAAGGAGTCATAATAGTCTTCAAAATAACTCTGGCTTTTCGACAACACCGTCGCTACCACAAAAAAGTTATAAGATCAAAAGTAACTTATATATGCAGCATGCTTCATGAATAAATAATGTTTTCTCAATGGCTAATAATACTGATTCCATGATTGTTTTAGGAGATTTCAATTTATCGTGCGTATCATGGAAATCTATTGATGATTACACCATTCCTATTAGTACTCGCTTATGTTTTAACGAGTTTTTAGATGAAATCTCCGAGTTGGGTCTTAACCAAATTAATTTAATTTCAAACGAGTTTGTTAAGTTCATAGATCTAGTTTATGTCGATAACGCTTTAATGTTTTCTGCCAGAGAACCCGCATCGTCCTGCTTTGGAAATTAACATTGAAATCATAGCCAACTTCACCCATAATAATATTCAAAACCTTTGTTTTCGATTCAACTTTGAGAAAGCTAATTTTAATAACAATAATTACAAACTTTCTAAAGTAACTTGGCCAGATTACAGTGGCAATATTGAATTTAGTGCTTCCCACTTTAATGAAACTATTTTAAACTTATTTGAAAAATATGTACCGAAGTGTATTGTTACTCAAAAAATTAGTTCTAATTTATGGTTTTCGAAAGAATTATGTTAATTAAAAAATAGAAAATCTTGTGCTTTTAAACTTAAAAAAAAACTGGTTTAGTTGCTGACTATTCAAAATATTGTAAATCGCGTCGACAATTTGCTGAACTTAACAAAATATGTTATAATAATTATATAAATAAAGCAAAAAATAATATTATACGTAATCCAAAATTGTTCTATGGTTTCGTCAACTCCAAACGCAGGATTTCTAACTTTCCGTCGATTATGAAATATAAGTCTATTATGTCTAGTGACAATCACACCATTGCTTATATGTTCGCTGAATTCTTTAAGTCCAATTACTCTCCAAAATCTGCAAAAAATGTTCCGCATCAGCACAAGTTATGTCCGATTTCTGTCATTAATGTACCCATCATTTCCGAAGCAGACGTCTTATATCAGTTAAATATGTTAGAACAATCATACAATTATGGCCTAGATATGATTCCCTCATGATTTCTTAAGAAATGTGCCAAAAATATATACCAACCCCTAACAAAACTATTTAATTCATCTCTTATACAAGGCTTATTTCCATTCATATGGAAAAGGTCATTTATAATTCCCTTACATAAGAGCGGATTTAGGTCATCTATTGAAAACTATAGGGGAATAGCAAAGTTGTCTGCAATACCTAAACTTTTTGAAGCAATTATAACAGACGAAACAAAAATGTAAAACGATGTGCTTTTCACGTAGATCTGTAGACCCTACTTCATACGCAATACAAAACTTAAGGTTGGAGCAAGTATGCTGTTTTGTTGATATTGGAGAAACTATGGACCTCAAACTCAATTTTAGTCTTCACGCACCTTCCACGGTTTTTAAAGCTACAGGCGCTCTTAGTTTTGTGAAACGTTGGTCTAAAGAATTTAGAGATCCGCTTGCCACAAAATTTCTTTTTACATCTCTGGTGAGGCCTATATTAGAGTATGCTTCTGTGGTTTGGAACCCTAGTTACCAAGCCCATTCGGATAAATTAGAGTCCGTTCAAAAACAATTTTTTACTTTTTGCCTTAAATCATTTGCATTGGGATTCCAGTTGAAATCTTCCCCCCTACACTAACCGTTTAAAACTCATAAATCTCCCGACACTCGCTAGTCGTAGGGAGATGCTTGGTATAATATTTCTTGTAAAACTCATGAATGGGTCAGTCTGTAGCCCATCTCTTTTATATGATATTATTTTTAACGTTCTTATCTGATATTATTTTTAACTGCTCTACCAGGCAGTTAGACCCTTACTTTTAAAATTTTCTAGAACAAATTTTGAGTTAAACGAACCATTCCGCCGTATACGTATGCCATGATTTCAATTCTCATTCCAGCACATTTGATATAACAGACTCACTCTTTACCATTAAAAAAATTATTTGAGATCGCAACGCTTAAAACTCTCTTGATTTTTATGACTCAGCAAATTCTGCTCGTTCGCGTACTGCGCCCCTCGCGTCAGTTGGGCGGGAGGAGGGTTCTCAGTATTTTGCGCCAGTTGAAATTTCTCATTCGCTACTTTTAAAATATGTCACTATTCCTTTGCATTTTCTTAAAATTATTTGATCATATTTTAAACTGTCTTCAATAATCAAATTAATTGTGTGTGCATAACATGGCAAATGTTTTTTTCGCAATAATTCGCGGGCTTTTATATGTAACAATACATTACACTTTATTTGTTATGCGCCACTCTAACATAACATTTCTTATAGAATTCGTGACATTTTCTGCTTTATGAGAGGTTACATCTTCCAATTTGTTTGTGGATAGAACCGCAAAGCGCAAATTGAAATGGTTGTAAATGAAATGACACGTTATGGTTAAGTACTCCTCATTTGCTGCTGATGTCCAACTATCCGTCGTCAAGGCGACCTGAGACATATCGTGCAGCATATTCTCTAATATTTTCTTTAAATCCGTGTAATGATTTTTAAAATGTACCCTATAAGTTAAAGAACGAAATATTGTAATCAACTGTGGGGACACACCAAATCTGGCAACACCACTTCGGTGTTGTAAAATACCCCTTTTCGGACATCTCCTGTTGATTACCCAAGCAGAATGACTTAATGTCGCGTAAAAGCACATTTTCGACGCATTCGTTTCGGAAGGCTACGCTTGCCCAGTACTGGTGTTGCAGAACGTCTAACCCTACTTCTTCAATTATACTTTACGGAAAATAATTCGAAAATTCTTAGTTTAAAAGCCGTTTAAGAACTATTTAATAGAATATGTTTGTAATCATATTAATTATAAATAAAATTTGTTAAAAGACTTGTTAAAAAATTAACTGGCGCCCGAGCAGGGACCGCTACGTGTAACGATACGGCAAAACGTCCAGTAAGTTCGCGGCTTGCAATAAAATTTGCAGCAACCGGTCAAATCGCGGAGTGTAAAAAAACGCACAACTTGCTAAAAATAAATATCGTAGAAACTACGATCACGGCCGGTCTCCAATAGGATAGGGCATGCCGATATGGCATTGGAATCCTATAATACCCCACTTAATTGGTTAGCCATTTTGAAATGCCTGACATTACATTATGCGGACTTACGTGACATAAATACTTTAGAACTACCAGACAGTTTATAAGCACTTATCCCTAACTTTGAATAAAATTGGTTGTATGGGGTTAGGTAGATTAGCAGGACAACTAATGACAAAAATGTACAGATATAAAGCTCTAGATACTTTTGTACGAGGGCTGAGGTGACTTACCTCGCCTGTTAGGAATTAAAGAACCAGTAGATTCACTTTCATCACTCCATTTGTGTTTGAAGTTGGAAAACCAAACTTTTCGTGCAAACCACGCAGCGAACAAAGGACAAACGAGCAACTTCAGGAATTCGAATTCCAAACCTATAGCTGCTGCACGCAACTTACAATTTACAAATGGACGACAATCAGTTCCATTAAGACTCTACCAATACCAACGAAATGGACAACATCCTCCAATTCCATCAAGACTTTGCCAATATCAACAATATGAACTACAACCACCAATCACACAACCAAGACAGAACTTTATCAATTTCCAACCCACTGCCGCACCTCGACAACCATTCTCAAATAGACAATACCAATACCAGACCCCACCTAGGCCTACGGCACAAAAACCACTGCCTCGTCCAGAATCTATGGACGTGGACCCCAGTATACAAACGAAAATGGTCAATTACATGAACCGATCTCGCTTCGAAGTTGCCAAAAGACCATCGGATCCAATAGCAGATGTACAGAAAAGACAGAGAAATTTTAACATACAAACCACTAATAAAGAAAAGGAGATGCTATCCGCTGAAACGTACGCTACAACGACAGAATACGAAAAAGCAATTACAGATTACGAAAACCATAATGATCTCGAAGAAAATTTGATTTATTTTGGTTTCTACAAATTTTCACAATCTTAACTTATTTCTTACATTATGATCAGCTTCATGGCGGCTGGCAATGATGATTTGGTCCCTTTTTCCCTCTGGATACTACTGGATCCCCGTCTTGCTCCAAGTTGCTCACCTTCCTTCCTCAAGCGTGGGTAAGTAATTTAAATTCAGCTGCTTTCTCTTTGGCACGACTTATGGTGCATTTTTGAGGTTTTAATTATTCGTTGAGATTGCTCCTTATTTAGCATTAATTATGGTGCCTTTTTACCGAAACTTCCCGTACCGGATAGCTATTTCGAGTTGCTTCCCGTTTAGCACTGCATATGGTGCTTTTTTACCGAAACTTCTCGCGCCGTATGTTTTAGGCTTGGGCGCCAATTAACGACCTATTGATTACAAAGTCGAAAAAAATACAATTTATGGTCAAAACGACCTTTATTGGTTGAAATCAATTTAACAAATAACTAATTTACAATTAAACATATTCTTAATATTGCTTAAATCTACTTGCGTCAGCACTTTTGGTTAATGTTCGCTTATGCGGCGCATGGCGGATGTTGTTCCCAATTGTTTGTTTCTGCTGACTAAACGTCTGGAATATTTCCTATTGGGAGATAGTTGACGTCGGCAGTTATTGGTTTATTGGCAACATTTCTGGTGTTAACTTATATATACGCATGTATATATGTATACATGTTCGTATGAAAAACCACGAGAAGAGAATTAAACGACCGCAGGTAATTTTCTCAAGTTCACTCGTTTTTAATACGCTTTTATTAGCTTCACTTGTATGTATGTATGTATGTATGTATGTATGTATGTTTGTAACTTTGTTAACTGGTACTGCAACCAGAGAACGTATATTTATAGAGAAGGTTCACGATAACGAAAATTTAGGGATATTTCAATTTTGGGATATTTACTGTTTTGGATGAGCGTGTTTCACCACAGAAAATTATTAGCGTGTTTCACCACTTAACATCAGGGGACACGAAAATAGTAGAATTGAGCATTTTCAGTGTTAAATGAGAAAAATAATGATAATTCCAATGTTAAGGAATGTACGCTTACAGATTCCCTTTTTTACTATGCGCAAACGATGCTGCATATAATTTATATGTAGATCGGTATACATACATACATATGTATATTTGTTATGAAAGCACATAAGTATGTACTTATGTATATATTTTAAAATTGAGCTATTTTATGATGAATTCCATAAAATGTTTGCAAATATACATATGTATATAGTAATTCAATAAAATTTGTATTACTACGTAAATATGCATTTTATACAAGAATGATAGAAAAGAGATTACGCATTGCGCAGGTCCGTTATACTAAACATATAATTCTGACGTCACACGGCGCAGTAAAAAATTTGACAGCTATAAACTATACTACTCTAACATTCTTGTTCACAAGCAATGTTTACTTGCTACTCAAGCTATTTCACGAAATTTATGAGCCGTGTGACGTAGATGCGCAGAACGAACAAAATTTGAACTCGTCAATGCGCAATCTTGTTTCTATCATTCTTGCATTTTATATAGGTTTGGTACGACATACATATGTATGTATATTTGTATACTTAAATAAATATTTGCTTTGGTCAATAAACTTTTCGATGTCATGTTAAAAGACCAAGCGGTCGCACATTTGCCCATACATACATAATTATGTTTGCATGTAAACAAATATAAAAGAACCATACGCATAATGTTTGTACATTTGTCTACATGCAACAAATGTATGTAAATATGTACATTCAATGCTTCATCCGAAATTTCCGTTGACGCGGACAACCAATGGCGAAGCTCATATTTTTTGCTTTCATGTCAAAGAGTCAATGTGTCGAAAGACTGACGCGTCACAACATTGTGCTGTTGGTAGAAAATCCGAGCTGTGCCGGAAACACAACGAACGATCGCCAATTGCCACTGCTTCCCTTGCCGCTGAAACAGCTTCGGCTTCCAACGTGCGTAAATATATATGTATGTATACGTATGAGCATGAATACATACATATCGACGCTGATTTTTGTCACGGAAAAATATTTTAGAAAAATATTATAAATCGACAACTCCAATGTTGTCAATTTTCTCACTTCTTTCTTAGAACAAACACCAGAAGAGTACAATTTATGATTTTTAGCTTTTGCCATAAAATAAAAGGCAAAAATTAAAAACAAATTCTGTCGAGATTCGAACCTGTATGCTCATCGCGGCTTTTCAAGCGCGTACCACCAGCACCACCATTGACACTCATTTCACGTTGTCCTAACTATGGTTTGGTTATGCATGAAAAAAATATACAGAGGATCGCCGATTGTTACCGCTTTCCTTGCTGCTGGAACAGCTTCGCAAACAAACCAGAGTAATTATGTATGCATATGTATGAGCTTGCATACGTATCGACGCAGATTTTTGCGAGCCACGGAAAAATACTTATTTTAGAATTGACAAATATTGTAAATCGACAAGAGCTATATTGCCACTTTTGTCACTTCTTTCTGTGAAGAATCATCAGAAAGTTGTTCAATTTATGATTTTTAGCTTTTGCCATCGTCGCGAAAAAACGCTTCTAGGCAAAGGCATGCTCGGGGAGATGTAATGGTGTTTGTTTTTATGAATGAAGTAAGTTTGCCTATTGAAAGTGCGCTTGCGTTCATGAATGAAAATATTGTTGTTAGGTGTTTTTCTACAAATTTGGGCATCGACTGTTTGGCTGCCATATTGACTCGTGATGCTCCTGACGCTATTTGAAACCATTGTTGTTTTTGTAGAACAATATTCGTAATTTTTGCGGGTGACATATCGCCATGTGAACGCATGTAAGTATGTATGTTTTATTATTTGTGGGGGAATGCCATACACACATATTTACATGTGTACGCATATTTGTATGTTGGTTTGTGTATACTTTATTTGTTGGGCAATGCCGTACACATATGCATATGTATGAGTTAATCCAACACCTATCAACAATTCGACAAAATAACTTGCGCAACAACTACATAACTTACTGACTTAAGCAAATCGCCGCAGCAGGTTCAGTAACAACGACTTGACTTCCGGCACGCGCACCCGAAATGCTTATGCACCTTCACAAGCCAATTCCTGGAAGTGCATCACGCCACCACACTGCAGGCTAGACGGAATTTAGGTATAAAATTATGTTAAGCATTAATTTTAGTTACATTTTATGTCATTTAATAAAGTAACGCGGTCGCGCTGCCATCCATGCAGCACCGTTGTTAAAAACGCGAAAACAATTTTGTTTTTTTTTTAGCTTTCTCAACGAGAGAAAGCTTAACTTATGTACATGTAGGGCAGTGCGCGCACACTTTTTACTGATAAATGATAATATCACGATTTGAATTTGAATTGTACTTACATACATATGTATGTATGTATGTAATTATGTGCTAATATGTAGATGCGTATGAAAATTTAAATGAAGAAATGTAATTTACATACAATATTATTGTAATATATTAGTTTTTAAGGATATTATGATAGTATCTCATATACATAGGATGTACATCGCATATATGTATGTATATAAAAACATTCATATATGAAATTATACTATATTTTTTTTTTTTTTTTTTTTTTTGCTGGTGAGGGGGTGGAAAATGCCTTCCGCATCATCGGTGCTGTCGTCACAGCAGCGGTATGTGCCACTTGCAGGTCACTAAAAACCCCCCCTCTAAGGAACCGTCGCCCATCCTGGGACCACTATTGCATTACTTCAGGGTGGCGTTCCATTTTTCTCATTGAGAGATTTACATCTGCGCACCTGCGTCCAGGTCCCGCTTTTTGCTGCGTAGCAAGAGTGCAGCGAATTTCTTGATAATCCCCCAGTTTGCTTCACTCTCCAACATGACGCTGACTAGATTGTCCGCGTTTATTGGGCCAACCAGGTTCTCTACGGCGGTGCGTTCTCCTTGTCAGTGCACACATTCGAAGAATGTGTATTCAGCGTCGTCTTCTATCGCGTCGTTGTATGGGCATGACGGCTCTTCGACTTTTCCCATTCTGTGGAGGTACTTTTTGAAGTACCCGTGCCCGGATAACAGTTGGGTTATGTAAAAATCTACCTCTCCGAATTTTCGGCCTGTCCATGAGTCTAGATCTTTTATAAGCCTGGCCGTCCATCTGCCGCGGCTTTCGGTGTCCCATCTTTGTTGCCATGTTATTATTGTTTCTTTCTTTATTTGTTCTATTGCGCTCTTGTTGTTATCGGATGACTGCTTTAGCTCCCACAGCTTTTTCCTTTCGTGTGCTAGAAGGTCAATTGGGTCATTTCCACTTATAACTAAAATTGCCTCGCCGGACACTGTTCGGTAGGCTGATGCAACTCTGAGGGCTGCAGTGCGGTGCACTCTGGCCGCTACCTTTCGCCGGTTTTCCTTTTTGAGCGTATCTGCCCATATCTCAGCTCCGTATAATAAAACGCTGATTGTTGTCGACATTAGGAGCTTTCGTTTTTCTTGACTAGGGCCTCCTATGTTGGCCATTAGTCGGCTCAGTTGAGAGGCGATCTTCGCTGCCTTACCTGGGGCGTGCTAGATTTGTGCCCAAAAGGTTAGTCTGGGGTCCAGTCTTACGCCTAAGTAGTTAACTGCTTTTGTTGTCCTAAGAATTTTCGTAGTTGTGTGCATGCTTGTCTCGAGAGGTATGTGCTTGCTTGTTAGCAGCAGTAGCTCAGTTTTCTCCGTAGCGAGCTGGAGGCTGTGTGAGTCGAGCCATGCTTGCGTCCGTATCATGACCTGGTTCAGCTTTCTTCGCGCTTCTTCCGTATCCCTCGCTGTGATTACTGCTGCGATGTCGTCCGCGTAGCCTATTAAATACGAGTCATCTGGCATTTCTAGTTTTAATATAGCTTCATAGCTGATGTTCCACAAGTCTGGTCCGAGGATGGATCCTTGTGCTGCTCCTGACGTAACCGCTATTTGTCGTGATCCCTCTTTAGTTTCGTACAGCAGTTTCCTGTTGCTAAGGTAGCTCCGCACCACGGCCCTGAGGTAGTCGGGTACCTTAAAGCTTTTCTCGAGAGCGTCGATCATATCTACCCATCTAGCGCTGTTGAAGGCGTTTCGGATGTCAAGAGTCGCCAGCAACACTATTCTTTTGTATTTATGCCATCTACGCTGTGCGGCTTCTACGCTTCCAATGACACATTTTATTGCTCCTATGGTTGATCTGCCGGGTCTAAAGCCATGTTGTCTAGGGGACAGTCCTCCCGCTTCGTTAATGGCCGCTTCAAGTCTGGGTTTAAGCAAGGTTTCATATAGCTTTCCCGCTGTGTCAAGCATACACAATGGGCGGTATGCTGATGGCGAATTGGGGTCTCCTTTTCCCTTACTGATTAGCACCAGCCGTTGCTTTTTCCACGTTCAGGGAATATTCCGGCTTCAAGGCAGGCGTTGTACATGTTTAGTAGTACTGCCGGGCGCTCTGCAGCGATTATTTTAATGATTTCGGATGGGATCCCGTCCGGTCCGGGTGCTTTGTTGGCCTTGAGCTTGGCAGTGGCTAGTTGCAGCTCTTCGAGGGTAAACTGGGGGATTTGCGTTGATCCTAGAATGTATTCTGGGTCACTAGCCGTTGTTTCGTGTGTGGGGAATAGTGCGTTTACAATGTTATCCATTTTCGCAGCGGTTAGGCCAGGTGGCTTTGCTCGAGCGCCGAGTTTCTTCATCACTATTTTGTACCCGAGTCCCCAGGGGTTTCTGTTTATATCCTCGCGTAGTTCCTCCCATTTTTTCTTTTTGCTGTCATCGATGGCTTGCTTCAGCTCCTTTTTTGCTAATTTGTATTGATCAGCTTCTTGAGTTGCGGCTCCTCTGCGCCTGGATCTCGTGTAGGATCTGCGAAGGCGGAGGCATGTCCGTCTGAGTTGGGCTATATTTTCAGTCCACCAGTAAACTGCTGCTTTATGTTTGCTGTGGGAGGCCTTGGGCATTGCTTTTTGACAGGCTCTTGTAATGTTCAGCATTGTGTGCTCGACAGTTTTCCTTGCAATTGTGGGGGAGTTGCTAGATGGGTTTTGGTCATCTATTGCGGAGATTAATTTCGAAGTATCTAGTTTCGCGATGTTCCACTTTCGTTTTCTAGTTGTTTTCCTGTGCTGGTCAGCGTTTGTTCCCGTGTCGATCATAAATGAAATGTAGTGATGATCGCTGCCAGTGTAATCCTCCAGGACTTTCCAGTTCTTTATTGAGCCTGCCATGCGTTCTGTTGATAGGGTAACGTCTGGTGTGGTTTCTTCGCATCCCGGTCTTCTAAACGTGGTTGCGTTCCCCGTATTGTGCACTACTAGTCCTAGTCGCGCAGCCATTTCTAGAATGCGCTTTCCTCTTGAGTCCGTGTTTGGCAAACCCCACTCTACGGCTCTGGAATTTAGGTCTCCGGCGATAATCAAATGACCTTCTATAGACCTGGCTGTGTCCTCTATGTTGTCGAGCTTTTCTTGAAATTCCTGTATACTGTCGCTTGGCGTCAAGTAGCAGCTAATTACTGTGAAAAGGTCGCATTTGGCCCAGACGAAGCCGTTGCCGTTCCCGTTGTTTACAGTGCTGATATTACTCCCTGGTGGTAACCATATAGCGGCGGTTGAGCTGCCATCCTCTAGCCAGGTACCTCACTCTTTCTTTTTGTATTGCTCGCTTATGATGATCATCTCGTAATCGCTTTCCGTCATCATTTGCGAGAGTAGTGCATCGGCGGCCTTGCATCTATGCATGTTGGCCTGTAGGATATTCATTTGCCTCGGTAATTCCTATATACCGTGCATTTTGCGGAGCCCGGGATGTGATCGGTTTTCTCTTCTTTAGCCTCTATGCAAAGGCAGCATGAAGGAAGCTTCTCACATTCTTTCAATTTATGTCCTGGTTGGCAGCATTTTATGCAGACGCCTTGTCCTCTTCTGTCAGGCCCTTTGCAGTCCCAGGTTAAGTGTCCTGGTCCAAAGCAGCGGAAACACCTTTTGGGGGTTTCTTTCAGCCGCAGCCTGCAGCTAACCTAGCCGATTTTAATGCGTGCCGGTCGCATTAGTGCATCAGCTCTATCCTGGTTCAGCGTTACATATGCCCTTACCTGCTCTCTTGTGTTTGGGGCTGTTATGTTAATCGCCAAGCCTTCGGTGGGGTCCTGTAGCGCTTCTTTGACAGCCCCTGCTACTTCCTCTTTTGTTGTCAGCGAGTTATACTATATTACCAAGCATAAGAAATATTTAAAAATTAACTGTTATTCACACATTAACTTCAAATATACATATGTATATTTTGAAAATAGAAAAATTTAATTAAAATGTTATCAGTTTTGCATGTATTCATAAAAATTCGCAAAATGATAATCATATCAATTAATATGATGGCATGTAAACGTATAAGCAAATAATGCAGGAATTTTTCCTTCACTATTATTGTTAGTTTATACGAAGAATTAATTTTCACTTTTTAGTTTGATATGCTTTAAAAGCGTGTTTTTTAGTTTTTTAAACTATATTTATTATGTATATATACATACATATATTTTTATAATTGCGCCGCATATACATGAGTATGTACATACATATATACTTATGTTTGCAGTGATAAGAAGCCGCGAAAAGAAAATTTAATAATCTTTTAATTATAGATGTATGTATGTATATGTATATTTGAAATATATATACTGATGTGGGTATTGTTAAACTAGTAAAAGAGCAAGTTATGCTCTTTTGATGTTATAGAAATATATGTGACATATATGTATGTATGTATTTTATCTCTAATTTTATTTGCGCAAATGTTTTTTTTTGTTTTTGTGCAATCTTGCTTATACTTGATTAAGTATAAGGGGTATTGCTGGAACTTTCTGCAAGTAAACACTTGAATACTTTATTGTTTTTTGGGGATAGTTTCTGTGTTCTAACACAACGGTAAGCATTCACCGGCAATCAATAATCCGCTATATACAGTACCAAACTGCTTTGTTTGCGGTTTCTCGGTTTTTACCGGGAAATAAACCGGATACCGAAAACAGTTCGGTAACGGTTTTCTGCTCTTTTTTGACCGGAATTTTGGTCAGAACCGCAATTAATTTTTTTTTTTTTTTTTTGAATTTCAAACATACATATATATAAAAATATATAAATATTGATAGGAAGCGATACTACTCACTTTGATTTCCGCCAGGGGCTTTTGGGGATAATACTTGTAAATGTGTATGTCTTGATTTCCGTGTGCCTTTTTGTGCCGGTATGTGACTGCTTTTCTTCTCCCCAGTCCTTTTGCTGCTGGTACTATTGTGGTTGTGTTTCCAGATTCCTATTTTGTCTCACTTTGGGCTTTTGTTGTTACAGCACTGTGCTTGTTTGTAATAATTTTTTTTTTCTCAGTTTGCGCACCACAACTTTGTCACCTCACTATTCTCTTTTTTTCCGTTTTGGCCCATGCATTTTATGTTTAGCACTTTCTGTCACCTCGCTTTTATTTTGTAACTTCACTTTTTATATGTTGACAAACTATGCATATATGTATATAGGAATTTTGTGTATATCTATACCATATACAAATTTTTTTTTATCCAATTTTAACACCACCGTTTCCTTCTTTCAAATTCTTTCAATTCCTATTTCCACACTTTTTTTCCTTTTCTTTTCCAATTTTTTTTTTCTTTTTACTTTTTGTTTTTAACTCAGAAACTCATTTAGCCAGTAAGAGTAGCAATTCTTGTTACTATTTGATAAGAATTTTACTACATCCTTTTTTCATTGTATGTTTGAATTTTTGTTTCATCTATGTTACCTTTTTTTCAAGGATGAAAATTGTTTGTGCCTATTATATTGCTTATTTTGGAAACAAAGCAAATCTGTTGCCATCAAGAATTTTTGGTTTTCTACCATTTGGCGTGCCTGGTTGCAATTTTTTGGTATTGGCCGCTGATTTATTGAGACTTGATTTCCTTTTCACACTAATGTAGCGATAATTACCAGTCTGAACTGATGGGCTTTTTGCTTGTTATATTCTCACCTTGCATTTTGTTTTCCTTCGCTGTCCGGGTGTTTGCTGCTCCCTGCATAGTGGCTTCTGACAGTGGAGTTGTTGTTGCCCGCTTGCTGTTTATTGCTGCTTCTGCTGACTGCCAACTTTGCTTACTTTCCATTGCAGCTCATCGCTGCGATGACTCATTATCGCCATTACATTTTTTTTGCCAGGCGTTGTTTCTGTTAGCTCGAACTGAAGTAGGCATTTAAGCGGGTATTCTAGTCTAGAAGTTTAAAAAAAATCGATTTTTTTTATATTTTCAAAGTTTAACTATTCAAGAATATGTGTACCAGAGGATTTTTCAAAATTCAAATTATTTTCAGAGATATAGGCATTTTTCTGATCCGGCATCCAAACTGGTTCAGCCGGAACGCGAAACTTTAAAAGCGTTTTTCTAAAAACTGACTTTTCGGAACGATGCCCACGATTTCTCAGGTTCTACTGGACCGATTTACTTGAAATTTTTATAGAGTCTTTGTTATAGGCTTGTCTATGGTTGGAAATAGCCCCATCCCAAAATTTTTATATTTATTGTTTTTAAAAAATTTGAAATAGTCAGAAAAAGTGATCAAAAAAAAATTTTTTTTTCAGGCAGTCGCCATTTTGTGAAAAAAATGTTTCCCACTTTTCCGTAGTTCCGACCATTGCGACATTATTCTAGATTAATAATCTTTTTTTTTGGTTTCAGATAACTAGGAGGGTTGAAATCATGGGCATGGTCACGTGGAAATTTTTAGAGACGCCTCACTTCGTCAGCTCATAACTTTTGAAATTTTTTACTTTTTTAGTTTTTAATTTTTTTCTGTACTCTTCAAAAATTAATAAATAACTAATAAAAAAAGGATAGTAAAAATATTAATTGCCTTTTTTTATGGCACTTTAAAAATTACCTGAAATTCATGCTTATAGAGTAGAAGGATGGAGTCATGTGTAGAAGTTCAACCAAGTGAGGAAAGTTCTCTGATCGCCATTCACTTGGGAGTGGCCAGAAACGATTCTTTTACATATGACTCAGGCAGCTCACGACTTCCGGTCTTTGACCAAGTATCCTCTGGGTAGCCTAAGAACATCCGTTTGAAGGCGAGCTAAAGTGAGAAGGCGAAACACCCCCTGCATAGGGTTGTGCGCTGGGTTTGGGACCCGCCACGTAAAAAAACACCCACAATGCAAAAGTTTAAACAGCCTCGGATGAGAGACCCCCCTTTTGATGACGACCATGGCAAACGAAATAAGGACTATGATTTGAGGGCGTGCACCTGGAATGTCCGGTCCCTTAATTGGGAAGGTGCCGCTGCCCAGCTGGTAGATGTCCTCGTAAAGATAAAGGCTGACATCACCGCCGTCCAGGAAATGCGATGGACGGGACAAGGACAGAGACGAGTAGGTCCTTGTGACATTTACTACAGTGGCCATATAAAGGATCGCAAGTTTGGTGTTGGATTTGTGGTGGGAGAGAGACTCCGTCGCCGAGTACTTTCATTCACTCCGAAGAATGAACGTCTAGCCACAATCCGCATCAAAGCGAGGTTCTTCAACATATCGCTGATTTGCGCCCACGCCCCGACGGAAGAGAAGGACGATGTGACCAAAGATGCCTTTTATGAGTGCTTGGAGCGCACTTATGAGAGATGCCCCCGCCACGATGTCCAAATCGTGCTTGGCGACTTCAATGCCAGGGTGGGCAAAGAAGGTATCTTTGGCACTACGGTCTGTAAATTCAGCCTCCACGAGGAAACATCCCCAAATGGGTTGAGGCTGATCGACTTCGCCGGGGCCCGAAATATGGTTATCAGTAGTACTAGATTCCAGCATAAGAAGATACATCAAGCTACCTGGCTGTCTCCGGATCGAAAAACCACCAACCAGATCGATCATGTTGTGATAGACAGTGTTTTAGATGTGCGTGCGCTCCGAGGTCCTAACATCGACTCGGACCACTATATTGTTGCAGCCAAGATTCGCACCCGCCTCTGTGCAGCATAAAACGCACGCCAACAAACACAAGGAAGGTTCGACGTCGAGAAGCTGCAATCACAACAGACAGCCGAACGTTTTTCTACTCGGCTTGCACTCCTGCTCTCTGAGAGCACTCGTCAACAACTCGGTATAAGGGAACTGTGGGACGGCATTTCAAACTCCTTACGTACAGCTGCAACCGAAACCATTGGTTTTCGGAAAGTGCAAAAGAACAGCTGGTACGACGAGGAGTACCGTGTCGCAGCGGAGAGAAAACAGGCTACCTACCTCGCAACGTTACGATCGACCACATCACGTGCGGGATGGGATAGATACCGAGAGTTGAAGAGGGAAGCGAGACGCATTTGTAGACAGAAAAAGAAAGAGGCCGAAATGCGAGAGTACGAAGAGCTTGATAAGCTGGCCGACAGGGGTAATGCTCGAAAATTCTACGAAAAGATGCGGCGGCTTGCAGAAGGTTTCAAGACCGGAGCATACTCTTGTAGACCCCCCAAGGTGATCTAGCCAACGATGCCCAGAGCATACTTAAATTATGGAGGGAACACTTCTCCAGCCTGCTGAATGGCAGTGAACGTACAACGTCAGGAGAAGGCGAACCCGATACCCCAATCGATGAAGATGGAGCAGACGTTCCATTGCCCGACCATGAAGAAGTTCGAATAGCAATTGCCCGTCTGAAAAACAACAAAGCGGCAGGGGCCGATGGATTGCCGGCCGAGCTATTCAAACACGGCGGCGAAGAACTGGTAAGGTGCATGCATCAGCTTCTTTGCAAAATATGGTCGGACGAAAGCATGCCCAACGATTGGAATTTAAGTGTGCTATGCCCAATCCATAAAAAAGGAGACCCCACAATCTGCGCCAACTACCGTGGGATTAGTCTCCTCAACATCGCATATAAGGTTCTGTCGAGCGTATTGTGTGAAAGATTAAAGCCCACCGTCAACAAACTGATTGGACCTTATCAGTGTGGTTTAAGACCTGGTAAATCAACAACCTACCAGATATTCACGATGCGCCAAGTCTTGGAAAAGACCCGTGAAAGGAGAATCGACACACACCACCTCTTCGTCGATTTCAAAGCTGCCTTCGACAGCACGAAAAGGAGCTGCCTTTATGCCGCGATGTCTGAATTTGGTATCCCCGCAAAACTAATACGACTGTGTAAGCTGACGTTGAGCAACACGAAAAGCTCCGTCAGAATCGGGAAGGACCTTTCCGAGCCGTTCGATACCAAACGAGGTTTCAGACAAGGCGATTCCCTATCGTGCGACTTTTTCAACCTGCTTCTGGAGAAAATAGTTCGAGCTGCAGAACTCAACAGAGAAGGTACCATCTTCTATAAGAGTGTACAACTGCTGGCGTATGCCGATGATATTGATGTCATCGGCCTCAACACCCGCGCCGTTAGTTCTGCTTTCTCCAGACTGGACAAGGAAGCAAAAGAAATGGGTCTGGCAGTAAACGAGGGCAAGACGAAATATCTCCTGTCATCAAACAAACAGTCGTCGCACTCGCGACTTGGCACTCACGTCACTGTTGACAGTCATAACTTTGAAGTTGTATATAATTTCGTCTATCTTGGAACCAGCGTAAACACCACCAACAATGTCAGCCTGGAAATCCAACGCAGGATTACTCTTGCCAACAGGTGCTACTTTGGACTGAGTAGGCAATTGAAAAGTAAAGTCCTCTCTCGACAAACAAAAACCAAACTCTATAAGTCACTCATATCTCCCGTCCTGCTATATGGTGCAGAGGCTTGGACGATGTCAACAACGGATGAGTCGACTTTGCGAGTTTTCGAGAGAAAGGTTCTGCGAAAGATTTATGGTCCTTTGCGCGTTGGCCACGGCGAATATCGCATTCGATGGAACGATGAGCTGTACGAGATATACGACGACATTGACATAGTTCAGCGAATTAAAAGACAGCGGCTACGCTGGCTAGGTCATGTTGTCCGGATGGATGAAAACGCTCCAGCTCTGAAAGTATTCGACGCAGTACCCGCCGCGGGAAGCAGAGGAAGAGGAAGACCTCCACTCCGTTGGAAGGACCAAGTGGAGAAGGACCTGGCTTCGCTTGGAATATCCAATTGGCGCCACGTAGCGAAGAGAAGAAACGACTGGCGCGCTGTTGTTGACTCGGCTATAATCGCGTAAGCGGTGTCTACGCCAGTAAAGAAGAAAAAGACTAGAATACCCCCTTAAGGAATGCCTACGGCCTTGCTGGTGACTCTGCGAAGCTCTCAATATTGCTTTTTTTTTTGTTTTTTATATAAATGTTTTGTGCATTAACGATTTCTGTGCACTGATTTTTATTCGATTGTTTTTTTTTTTATCTTATTATTGTTGATTGTTTACTTTTACAAAATATGAATACACGGAGTGAATTACAAAACAGGTCCTTACACCTTGAACGCTAAAGTAGGGTTGGTTCATTTAACTTAAAAAAAAAAAATCGGGGAAATTGAAAATAAGTTACAGCTGTTCAAAAATTAGTGAAAATAATGAAGGAATTTGCTATATTTTGAAATTTTTGTATAAAAAAGGAAAAAATGCCACGCAAGTAACCAAAGAAATTCGTGAAGTTTACGAAGTCGATGCTGTATCATTTCGTGTAGCACAACAATGGTTCGCTCGCTTCCGTTCTGGAAATTTCGAAATTTCGTTTTACACTGACCAATATGATGCATGTTTATTTATTCATTTATTAGTATAAATAGTATATTATTAGTATTGATTAGAAATACGAAAAGACTTTTTCGACTACCCAATAATATCAAATATTACATTCCGTAGATAGCTACTGCTCATTCCTGATTAATCGGAAAGCTAACAAGTGTCTTCAGCCCACTGCCAGTCAATTTGGCTAACTGTGTGGATGCAAACCTATATGAATAAGCGGCACTTAGGGAGCAATAAATCGACTGCTACTTTGATTGCAATCGCCTCCGCTTGATAAACACTTCAGCGGTCTGGTAGCTTGAAGCTAGACTAGAATTTATATTAATATAACTTAGTTATTATTGGACCGGTCTCATAATATTGAAATCGATCAATTATACACTGATAGTTTCCATAAGTGGAAATTCATGCTGATATATCCTAAATAATTTAATACATTACATACTATAAAACTATGAACGTAGTAATAGCAGAAAAAACCAAAAAATATGTAAGAAGTATGTTGTGTTTTAAATCAAGTGTTAAAAAAAATGTTTAATAATTAAGGAAGGGCTTCGGGCTTAATCGAACCATTTATACTCTTGCAACTTGCACCGATAAAGGTCGGGGAAGTACCTTCAGGTGGTGACAAAACTTTATTAAAAAAAATGTTCCAAAAGTAATTATGCGATGAATCCAATCACGAGGGATTACAATAAAATTTGGTATTTTATTAAGTTTTATTACAGGCCATAGACACACTCAGTATTATTGCTATATTTTACTCTTATAAACTAAAAATTAATAAATTAATCTTTAAATGAGATTTACGTGATATAATCTCAACCAAAGACACTAAATTTAATATTTTAAGGTGATGTGAAAAACTTCCTAAAGTACCTCACATACCATCACTTACATATACATAAATCCACCGAATGTCTGGAAATTCTGATATTAGTGATATAAAAGCTAGGATAAGTTTTCACCCGATTTCATCCATTTTGGTTACAAAGATGCACTGTTATTAGAAAGTCACAATTTTATTAATGTAACTCATATATTAACCAATATATACTCTGAGCAAAAAATTATAAGACTTTGTGTATAATTTTAAAATTCTGGTTTTATTCTTCAAAATCTATGCCATCCCCTTCAAAGTAATCCCCCTTGGTCCTCGAAACAGTTATTGATGTCAATTTTCGAAATATTATTTACAAAACGTGACTTTTCGTAATAATTTTGAACAATTTGTTTGTTTCAGGAGAAAAATAACATGACAGCTTGACCAGATTCACACGTAATCTGTGAAAAACAGCTATTGGATCAAGTGCCTATACGTTCAGCACCCATTTTTTCAAACCAGGTTTTTTTACTACGTACGATCTTATAAGTCAGAGGGAAGGCATCTTTTTCCCTCTCCCTCATCTCTGCCGAGTACCCCTGCGAAAAGTTACGATATCTAAAACGTGAACCTTCTCTATGATAAACGTTCTCTGGAGAAGGTTCACGATTAGGGATATTTCACTTTTGGGATATTTACTGTTTTGGATGAGAGTGTTTCACCATATCACAGAAAAATTATTAGCGTGTTTCACCATATTTAACATCAGGCCACACGAAAGTAGCAGAATTGAGCATTTTCAGTGTAAAATGAGAAAAATTATGCTATTTCCGGCGTTAAGAATGTACGCTTACAGATTCGCGTATTTACAATGCGTAAACCACTTTACATATAATTTATATATGTACATATGTATGTAAGTATATGTATATGTTTTATATAGTTTTTATCAAAGCGCATAAGCTTGCACGTACAAATTGAACTATTTCATGATGAATTCCTTAAATCTTTGGAAATATGTAATAAAGTCATGCATGCATTATTACCTAAATATTTAATTAATTTATGTTAATAAGTTATATATTTACATATTTATATGCTGGGCATTACATGTTTGATGACATATTAAAAGACCAAGCGGTCGCACGTATTCACGTACATAAGTATGCATGGAATTATGTGTGCAATTTAATACCACCAGTTCATATTACTTGTAGGGGTGGCAACAAAATTTTTTTAATCGATTAAATAATCAAATAATTAATTGCAAGATAAAAAAATAATTGCAATTAATTTAAAAAAATCGATTAATTTAAATGTTTTCAAATAATACTAAATTGCATTAAGATCACCACCAAATCTTGTATTATAATGCTCTATCATAGAGTCCCAGACATATCCTGAAAGAGAAAATGGCCTATATTTGAAGTTTAGTAGCACAATGACATTAAATTTTCCAAAATATGTACAACAATCTTAAGGTAAAAGAATTGCTTCTTGTTTGAAAGACTATGTTTTGCAACTTTGCGTAAAAACAAAACCAATAAAATACAGGAGATTATATTCTTATTTCAGACAATCAAATAATGTTGGTATATACACAAATACAAAACGGAAATAAAATTAAAATTATTTACTATGTTCGGACCGACATTGAAAACACATTTGTATGTTGTGGAATCTAAGTCGTTCGGACCGACATTTTGTGTTTTCGATGACTTTTCACTGACAACTATCAATAGCGGCATTCTCTTGCTTTTGCAAGATTGCACGATGACACAAAATGCAAAAATCCGGTACAGAAATATGCAACGCCAAGAGAGCACCCATTGCAGAATCTAGAGATATATGACGGCTCAAAAATAAACATGGGTTTTGGTCTGACATATTTTACACCCATTGCAAATAATTTTCTGCGTGTGTTTGTTGTTATGCCGTTGTACCAAGAGGAAAATTCTGCAATTTCTGCACCGTGCAAGTTGTTGCATGAACAAGAGAATTCCCCTAATATGAGGACATCAAGTGACAGCTGTATTTGTATGTGGAATGTAAACAAATATCAAGTGACAATTTGGGGCCGGCAAAATATGTCCTCCTAAAAAATCGATTAAACTAGAGCAGGCACCGATTATAATGAGTGGAATGTAAGTTTTCAAGTGGTTTTCAGCGAAAACTGTGTTTTCGTTTGACAGATTTTACATGGATGAAAACACAAGTTTTCGTGTGAAAATTCTCACTATTTGTTCCCGACCACAGTGAACTAATGGAATCACTTGACTTAACGTTGCTCGTTGTTCACCACTTAGTTGTACAGTCATTGCCTCTATGGTCTCAATATACTGATTATTTTCATGATATCATCTTTTAGATGTTATCATTACCGGTGCGTCAGAATAGTTGAGGAGTATTTGGTTAATATATGAACATAGTTTAATAAACCATTCAAGCATGTAGTAGGTCGAATTCCAACGTGTTTTCACGTCCAAAATTGGCTTTAGCATTTTGCCTTCAGGTACTCCGGCAGCAGCTTGCATATTTCGAAGATCGTCATTAGCTTTAACACTTCTTTTTAGCCACTTAACTATTTTTTTGCATTTTGCAACAACTGCATTTACTTCAGGATTGTTCAGTGAGTTTTCACATATCAAATTGAGGGTGTGTGCAAAACAAGTAATATGGCGTTTTTTTCCAAATTAATCATGTTCTGCTTTTACGATGTTTCCACCATTGTCGTTCACTACAGCCATTACTTGTTTTTCGTCAATAGAAAACTCTTTCAAAGCAGCAATGAGAACTTCAAAAATATGTGATGCAGTATGTGCTTCCGTTAATTTATAAACGACAATTGTTCCATTAAATTGCTTCGCCCCATTTACACCAAGAATGGTCACACCAAGCATGCTATTCATTTCTATATCAGCCCAGATATCTGTCGTTAAACTCAAATGTGAAAAAGTTTTTAGCATCGCTACACATTTTTCTTTTTCTTCATTGTACATTTTATCAATGTGAGCCTTGATGGTATTTCTTGTTGGGACTTTGTAAAGAGGAAAATGTTGCTTCATGAAACTTAAGAAGCCTTTACCTTTTAAAAAATAAATGAACAAAAAGCGTCATTAATTATCAATTTGTTTCGTAACAAAGTCAAAAGGTAGATTATCCTTGATAACCATTTCCACTATTCCATGCTGTAGCTTTTGGTTCTTTGAGCCATGAAGCGAAAAGTTTTCAATATTTTCGAAGACTTTAGAAATGAGAGGTTGAGGATTTTTACTGCTACAGCTGGGTAGCTCTCTTATGCTTCTTTCATTCGGTTTCTTGCTGCTGAAGCTTGGCCCCTCACTCAAATGGCTTTCATCAATTGGTTTGCTGCTGCAACTCAGCATTTCATCATCACTTAGGGAAACATTGTCTTTACTCCTAGATTGCAGAGTCTAATTTGTACACACACATATATATATATATAACTAGAAAAAATTTAAAATGTAATACAGATTGCTCCAACTTACTACCAATTTGCAGGTTACCGCATGTTTTAATTTTAAATGCTGCAACATATTTGATGTGTTATTAGAAAATTTTAAATTTTTGCAGCAACGTTGACATTTAACGTAGTTATTGCTTATTTTATTAAAAAATTTCCACACTTCGCTTTTAACTGGCGCCATTGCTCTTCAAACAACTGAACGTAAAATGCGTTTGACTTAACTGTAAATGCAGAGTCACCAGAAAGTCATTTGTTGATATTAAACTACGTTGACATATTAGAATTTAGCTATATTTACACCGTTTCCACTCATTAATGACTGATGCGACCAATTTCGACCCTCCTGCGCTAACTTAGATGAATATAAAATGTATTAAATTTCAAAATGCTGTTTGCGATTATTTTGCAATTACTCGAGTAATAGTCAAGTAATTAGAAAAGGTGTTACGATGCAATTAAATCGTAAATTAAATGAAAATAATCGATTAATTTAATCAAATGGTTAGTCGTTGCCATCCCTAATTACATGAACATATTCTTTATCTGTCATAAATATGTAACATGACACTTACGACCCATATGGTCCGTATTGAAACATTATATGTACTTTGCTAATACTGTCCCCTTTAGGTGGTCCCAAAATGTAATTCATAGATTGTAAGATGAATCTTTCCACTTGTAACATATGTCCTATCTCAAGTGGATTGTAGATATACTTCCTAGCATATGAGATCAATATTTGTACGTATCTAGATTTAAACAAAATATTGTATCTAAGACAACGTAATAAAGAAAACGACGCAGTTGCCCACAGGCAGTTGACCATGGGCAGTTGCCCGTAGTTGCCCACAAGAACTCGGCAGAGTTATTAATTGGCGATCCTACCAAAATGTGATAATAAAATTCTGCGGTAACCATTTAAGGGGACAAAAAATCGCCGTGTTACCATATAGAAACGCAAACAAGTATCGCGAATTCGCGAGAAAAGAAAACCAAAATTCGAAACATAAATCTACAATCAGATGTGTAGTATTATGTAAGAAGATTCTAGGGGGTTCAACTAATTCTCAAGCGGACTAAATAATAAACGAAAATAAAAAATTTCAGTATAAAAAAAACAAAAACTCTGTATGTAAAACCCTGGGCATTTTGAAGTTGAGTGAAAGTTAAAACAAGTAAAAACGGAAAAAAATAATACGAAGGAAACACTTGCGTGAAAATTATAAATTAAAAATTACGGAGTAAAAAGAGCAAAGTAAAAATAAATACAAACCTCTTCCCTCCTCAGATTAGAAAAAGAATAAAGGCAAAAGGCAATAAAAAAAAAATTCAAAAAACATTTGTACTTCAATATACATATGTACATAAGATTAGTGCAAAAACATTATATGATAAAACTACAAAAGCAGCAACAGCAAATAGCTAGTGAAATATAGCAGCCAACAACAACAACAACAACGTCTTCAACAGCAGCATCAAATTCAACAACAACAGCAGTAGCAGTAAAAGCAACAACAGAAATAGAAATAGCAAATTTCAAAGGCAATAACTTCATTAACAACAACAACAACATCTCCAACAGTAGAATCAAATTCAACAACAACAAAATAGTTGTAAGTAGCTTTATATTTATTAATTGCATTAAGTACAAAATGTTTACTGTGAGTATTATAAAAATAATAATCACTCCACTCACGACTGTCCGTGTTTAAAAATAAAACAAAAAAATCAAGATAAAATCTTATCTTAACAAGATATATTATATTAGTATATCAAATATGTACAAATAACTATATATTAAATTAAAAAAGTTCTAAATGAGGGCTCGACCAGCCAAATAGTAAAATATTTTTTAAAACCGCTATTCACTACCGCAAGGGAGACCCTCCGGTTTATAACATAATATAAACTCAATCCTGCGAATCTGAACTCCAGAATAAAAGAGTATCTTTTCCCAGAAAAGATCAAAACAAATATTTAAATACAGATAGGCAACAAAATCTTAAATATATTTAATAGGAAGTTATTACAATAGATTTATGCAAAAAGAAATTTAATTATATTTTTGTGAGTATTACTATATATGCTATTTCATGAAACTCACAAATACATATATAAAAAAAAAAAACGAAAAATAAAGTTACAGGAAAGAAAAATATCATTCTTTGGGAGCAGAGACTCCTGAAGCGCCTGCCGAAGATTTTACCGGCAATATTTTTATTTAAAAAAAATTATTTTGGGACAAAAAAGTCCTAAAACGCCAGCTGAAGATTCATACCAGCAGAGTAAAAAGAAGAATTATACAAAAATATTGTGGAACGAAAATGTTCTACAACGCAAGCCGAATTCATACCGGCAAAATAAAACAAAACAATAATGGTAAAAAATATAAAATAAATATATATCAAAATATAAAAAAAAAATTATATTACTTGGAGCAAAGAAGTCCCAAGACTTCAGCCGAAGAAAGTACCGGCAATACTAAAAGTAAAAAATAATTTAAAATTGTGGAACAAATAAGTTCTACAACGCCAGCCGAAGCTTTTACCGGCAAAATAAAACAAAAAAAAAATAATGGTGAAAAGCCAAATAGAAATATAAATATACAAAATTTAAAATACTTGGGACAAGAAAATCGTAAGACGCCAAGCGAAGATAATACGACAATAAAATTAAAAAAAATATACTCCAACAAAATAAGGTGCTAATATTTTAAAAATAAATAATTTCAATAATGTAAAAGAAAAAAATTGCCGAAATGTATTCAGGCAAAAATACAATAAATGATATCACATTGACGGTAGTTATTTAATAAGATTTGAAAATTGCAATGTTGAATTTGATAACTTAGTCTATAGACATCGTAAGCCCCTCACAATGAAATTATTACCAAATCCAGTTAAGGTTATTAATATTACAATCACAAAGAACTTAAGTATGGAAGAAATACATTTTCAAAACATTAAAAATATTCAGGAAATAACAGAACTCAGACATGAAGCAAAAAAAAGTAAAAGCATAAATTACAGCCTGATAACAATTGTCAGCCTCATAATATTAATACTAATAATCTGTAAATATAAAAAAAATAAGAGCACACAGGTTAAAATTAACATTGAACAAATTCCTATGCAAGAGCAAGCCCAACCTATAGATCAAATGATGGAAAGGATGAAGCACTATTCCTCTTTGAATCAGGACGCTTCAATTTAGAGGTGGACGTCACAACATTGTGTTGATAGAAAATCCGAGCTGTGCCGAAAACACAAAAGAACGATCGCCAATTGCCACTGCTTCCCTTGCCGTTACAACGGCTTCTCCAACAAACCAGCGTAAATACAGTTTGTCAAGTAACACTTTGCAAAATGGAAAACGTCATTGAAATAAATTTTCAAGTTTATTTTTCTTACGAAAAAATGGATTTATTTCAGTTTTTTCTTTTAAATTATAATAAGAGTGATTATTAGCTACAATTATAATTAAAAAAAAAAATATTTCAGCATAAAACATAACAAGAAAACAACAAAAACAAAAAGTATGCAAATATTAGACTGTCAATTAGTTCTTTGCAAAATGCAAACAGAAGCTAAAGTGAGACACAAAACAAAGCAACGGTAAATCAAA
This sequence comes from Bactrocera zonata, assembly GCA_037783105.1. NCBI lineage: Eukaryota > Metazoa > Arthropoda > Insecta > Diptera > Tephritidae > Bactrocera > Bactrocera zonata. Next base: position 163,392 of record JBAWJQ010003911.1, read on the forward strand.
TTCCAGGAAAATCAAAACGTGCGTCTGGAATATGTTCTTATGTCTCGTTTTATTACGGTTTTTGTTTTAACAAATGCACAAGTGTTCGCAATACGGTATTAAAACAATGCCTGATAAACGAGTTGATGAAAATGTAATACAGTTGGTTTATTACAACTATTATAAGGGTAAATCGGCAGAAGAATTAGCTGATATTTTTAATATTAAATTAAGGACAGCATATAACATCATAAATCGGATAGAAAACGAAAATCGGCTGCATTTGAACAATTCTGGAGGGAGACCAACAAAACTTACCAGACGTCATCACTCAAAAATTTTGAAAACGATTAGCGATAATCCGCAAACTACACTAAGGCAATTGGCATTGGAACTAAAAAATTACTGCAATGCAATAGTTAGCCATGAGACCATAAGAAAAGTTCTCAGCATACACAAGTACTCATCACACGTTGCTAGAAAGAAACCTATGCTCTCTGCGATCAACATCGATAGGCGGCGAAACTTTTCTATTGCCAATGTTAAAAAGCCGGCGGAGTACTGGAACGACGTTATTTTTTGTGATGAAACTAAAATAATGTTGTGCTATCATGACGGACCCAGCAAAGTGTGGAGAAAGCTCAAAACAGCCCTTAATCAAAAAAATATCGTACCAACAGTAAAGTTTGGCAAACTTTCCATAATGGTTTGGGGATGTATTTCATCCAAAGGCGTTGGAGAGCTTCGTATATTTAATGATGTAATGATCCAGGAATTTAATTTGGACATTTTAAAAAAGAACTAACAAAAAGCGTCTTGGATTTTGGGTTCGTTAGCCTTCCGAATCCAAATAAACTGCAATATAAACTCTATCAGGACAACGACGTCAAACACACTGGCTACTGTATAATAGGGTGGGTCGATTCCGGACTTTTCGATTCGGGATTTCTCAGAGTGCGGAAAAGCTGTCTTAGTACTTCCTGATTCCAATGCAACTTTTTGTTTTGAGATCGGATTGCATCTTCAACCCCAACTCCGCCGTTGAAATTTCGGAAATTCGCCCAAAATCGTGAAATTGTCTACCTAGCGCCTGAAATACGCATCTCATGGCAAAATGTATAAAACAAAAGTTATTTGTCACGTCATTTAGTACCGAAATGGTATAGATCATGGCCGTAGGACGTACCGTTCCCGAGATACGAGCGAAAATGCGGCGCGCCGCAGCGCAAGGTGAAAACTGTTGCAGCTCTTAGCTAACCTGTATTGGTCACCCTGAACCCACCGCGTGGAGGTGGCTGCTCTTCGGGTTCCTTCCAAGCCCAACCCAACCAACCAACCATATGTCAGGCTTGTTTTAGTCTGAATCTGTGTCAAATTTATTGATAAAATCAGATTTTGTACTAAACTTTGGCACTTGTTGCCTAGATTTTAGTGTAGAGCGTATAAAACGATCACGAGATTGGGGGCCAATAACTTTAGAATATGCCTCTGTCACCAGTTTGATGGTCTTCGGTGTGAGCGGGGAATTCACTCAATTGTCATACCTCTGCAGTGTCTCCCGACAGCCCTTTTATGAGTTCTTCGTTAGAAACTGAACAAAGAACTGGTGGAACAGTCAAGGTAATAGTCTTCCAGTTAATCATATCGTAATAATTATTAGCTTTGAAATTCAGCTTTGGCACTTTATTACATCTAACCCTTCCATTTACAGTGTCAGACTCTTCTTCTCTGGCTACAGAAGACGGTCAAGGGCCAACTTTCTGACTTCTATTCGTTCGTCAGTCATCATACTAAGGAGAATGTTTTCACAATCAGGGAGCAGATTACCTATGTCGCCAGAGAATGTATTTGGACTCTTTCAGACACCATCTATGTGTTCGAAAAGAGCAGGAAATGGAAGTTCGTTGAAATATAGAAGACAAACAACCCACTGTAATGGCCTACCTATTCTTTCTTCTAGTTTCCGAATGATTCCACCTTTCCAACCTATGTTCGTGTTGGTGCCATCAGCACCGACAACTTCTAGATGTTCCACATCAACTGAATTGTCTTGTAAATGTTGCCATATAGCTTGCGTCTCATCCTCAGCTGACCCGGAAGGAGAGGTGACGTGGCCAAAGTAATGACAACCAGGTTCCGCTATAAGAGAAATATGTTCCTCTTTGACAGTGTCGCCGTAGTACTTTTCACCTTCGTTGACTTGTGTAAGTGTATTGTCCTTGCGGCCGTCAAAATACAGCCCATATAGTGAGTCAATACTTTCCAACACTTTTTTTTGCCCGACTAATCTTGCATTTGTCAGTGACAAAGCTAGCCTGATCCTCTATCAAACCTGCTTTTTTGGCATCCAGAAAAGCAGATGAAACAATCAAGGCCACTGATCTATCACTTACTCCAAATCTTTGGGCAGCTAAAGCAGTGTGTTCTAATACTAGTGTGTTTTGTTTGGTTTTAGAGGATTGAAGAGAAAATTCATCATCAGCATCGTTTTGGAAGAATCCATGTGCGACGCACCTATATTGTTGTCGTCTGTATGAGAGTCTGGCTGATGTGAATGGTCACGTGTTCTAGCTGATACTTTTCTGGTAAGTGTTGATGTTGAATGACGTTTTGCAAGCTTTTCTTTACGTTCATTTTTCTTTGTAATCTTTTTTGTTTCAGGTAGATCAACACTTCCAATGCGACCAATTCTTCTGGTTCTCTGGTCCAAGAGAAACGGTTGTTCATTGATAGGAACTTTCCTTTCCTTTGGACAAGTGCAAGAAGAAAAATAAATGCATTTACAAGCAGCGATGTCAAATAATTCTCCGGCAGAAGAGACAAAGTCGTCTCTTTTAGAGCTCAAACCTATTGGGTTCCTTAAAAACATTTGTTTAAGAGTCAGAAATTTCTTATAGTATGTGGTGAGCATTTGTACAACTCTGTTTGTACAACTATCGGAACAGATCACTTTTTGAAAGTATTTTGAACCTTTTTTGCAACTATTTCTGTAACCTCTTTACTCCTAGGTTCATAGTTGTCGCCTCGGAGTCGCCCTATACGAAATCTTTCAAACTGATAACACAAAAGAACATCCTGGTAAGTTGGTAACTGGGACGCAGAGAGATTGTACGGATATATGCCAAACACAGGACAGTTCTGTCTAAATTGAAACTTAGATACAGACATTTTGAGTTCTGTGTTCTGTTGAGAGAATATAAGTGATAGCACTCGGCGAAATCAACGACAAGAGTGAAGGAACTCGATGAAAAAATATTTATGTGGAGACCAGTCCGAACGTGTCGTATGCCGCAGGGAAGTGAATGTAAGTGATAGAACTCGGCAAAATCACCGACAAGAGTGAAGGAACTCGATAAAAAAATATTTGTGTGGAGACCTATCCGAACGTGTCCTTTTGCGTAGGTGAATGAATGTGAGTGATAGCACTCGGCGAAATCAACGTCAAGAAGTGTGGCCGCAAGCTAATTTTCACCTAGCGCTGCGGCCCGCTGCATTTTCGGTCGTATCTCGGGAACGATTCGTGCTACGGTCATGATCACTTGTACCATTTCGGTAGCAAATGACGTAACAAATAACTTTTGTTTAATACATTTTGCCATGAAATGCGTATTTCAGGCGCTAGGTAGACAATTTCACGATTTTAGGCGAATTTCCGAAATTTCAAGGGCGGAGTTGGGGTTGAAGATGCAATCCGATCTCAAAATAAAAAGTTGCATTGGAATCAGGAAGTACTAAGGCAACTTTTCCGCACTCTGAGAAATCCCGAATCGAAAAAAGTCCGGAATCGACCCACTCTACTGTATAACTGCAGCAAAGTGATCGACACTCCTGCCCAGAGTCCTGGCCTAAACCCTATCGAAAATTTGTGGTCTTTATTAAAGAAGAAGGTGGCTAGACGGGGACCAACAAATAAAAACGCCTAAATAAAAGCAATTAAAGAGGAATGGAAGAAAATACCGGAGTATTCCGACATAAATGGTCTTATACATTCCATGCCTCGTCCCCTGAACGCGGTCTTGGATGCCAAGGGACGCCACACCACATATTAGAACCATAAATTTTACAGTTTATAAGTTTTCGTTAGGAGTTTAACCAATGTTTACATTTTGCAAAGAATTAATTGATAGCCTAATATTTGCACACTTTTCGGTTTTGTTCTTTTCTTGTTATGTTTTATGCTGAAATAAGTTTTTTTTAATTATATTGTAGCTAATAATCACTCTTATTATAATTTAAAAGAAAAAACTGAAATGAATCCATTTTTTCTTAAGCAAAATAAACTTGAAAATTTATTTCAATGACGTTTTCCATTTTGCAAAGAATTACTTGACAAACTGTATGTATGTTTATGTATGTGCTTGCATACTTTCGACACAGATTTTTGCAAGCCGAGTAAAACTATACGTATATGTATATATATGCTACATATAGACGAGTGGCGATCGGCCTGTATCGCCACGGTGACAATCATGTTTACCGCGCCTATAGATGTTTCACATCAAAAATAACTCTTATTTGCACATTAACTAGCAATATCGTTTTGAAAATAGCATAATTTAATCAGAAAGTTATCAGTTTTGCATGTATTCATAAAAATACGCAAATTGATAATCATATTAATTAATATGATTGCATGTAAAGGTATAAAAATATAAGCAATAGCAAGGTAAGTATATTTCTGAGCAGAATTTTTATTTATTGCTCAGCTCTGCTTCCGCGATATTGTCAAAATTTCTCCTTCTGAGCTTCTTGCTCTGGTGAAACACGCTCATCTCGACCAAGTTAGCCAAAAATATTTTTAAGTTCTCCGCGTCGTGAACCTTTTCTATAATATACGTTCTCTGGATATATGTTGGCCTTTTGGCCAATATTTTTATACGCTTACATACAATGATATTAACTGATATGAACATCATTTTGCGAAATTTTATTAACTCATACAAAATCGATAACATTAATATTAAATTATGCAATTCTCCAAGCAATATTTGTAGTTAATGGGCACCATTAAATCGATTCTTTCAATAAAATTAAGAAGAGCGTCTCTATTATCATCATAGTAAGGAAGAGAATTTAAATTACAATCGGGCCTCGATTACCAATCAATTTTCACGGTTAATCCAATAACAAGTTTGATTATAGTTTTTCTTTTAATATATTTATTATTTTATAAGTGAATATTGGTGAATATATGTACACATTTGCCTAGAAAATAGTAATTCAAGAAGTTTATGTACACTTCATTAGTAATAAATAAGTATGCATTCATTAAAATTTCTACTGAAAAGTGAGACAAAAGAAGGACATTAAGCAAAAAAAGAATAAAACTTCTTAATTTTCACTTGGGAGTGGCCAGAAACGATTCTTTTACATATGACTCAAGCAGCTCACGACTTCCGGTCTCTGACCAAGTATCCTCTGGGTAGCCTAAGAACATCCGTTTGAAGGCGAGCTAAAGTGAGAAGGCGAAAAATCCCCTACTTAGGGTTGTGCGCTGGGTGTGGGACCCGCCACGTAAAAAACCGCACCAATGAAAACCAACAATCAGCCTCGGATGAGAGCCCCCCATTTTGATGACGACCATGGCAAGCGAAATAAGGACTACGAATTGAGGGCATGCACCTGGAATGTCCGGTCCCTTAATTGGGAAGGTGCCGCTGCCCAGCTGGTTGATGTCCTCGTGAAAATAAAGGCTGACATCACCGCCGTCCAAGAAATGCGATGGACGGGACAAGGACAGAGACGAGTAGGTCCTTGTGACATCTACTACAGTGGCCATATAAAGGAGCGCAAGTTTGGTGTTGGATTTGTGGTGGGAGAGAGACTCCGTCGCCGAGTACTATCATTCACTCCGGAGAATGAACGTCTAGCCACAATCCGCATCAAAGCGAGGTTCTTCAACATATCGCTGATTTGTGCCCACGCCCCGACGGAAGAGAAGGACGATGTGACCAAAGATGCCTTTTATGAGTGCTTGGAGCGCACTTATGAGAGATGCCCCCGCCACGATGTCAAAATCGTGCTTGGCGACTTCAACGCCAGGGTGGGCAAAGAAGGTATCTTTGGCACTACGGACGGTAAATTCAGCCTCCACGAGGAAACATCCCCAAATGGGTTGAGGCTGATCGACTTCGCCAGGGCCCGAAATATGGTTATCTGTAGTACTAGATTCCAGCATAAGAAGATACATCAAGCTACCTGGCTGTCTCCGGATCGAAAAACCACCAACCAGATCGATCATGTTGTGATAGACGGAAGACACGTCTCCAGTGTTTTAGATGTGCGTGCGCTCCGAGGTCCTAACATCGACTCGGATCACTATATTGTTGCACCAAAATTCGCACCCGCCTCTGTGCAGCAAAAAACGCACGCCAACAAACACAAGGAAGGTTCGACGTCGAGAAGCTGCAATCACAACGGACAGCCGAACGGTTTTCTACTCGGCTTGCACTCCTGCTCTCTGAGAGCACTCGTCAACAACTCGGTATAAGGGAACTGTGGGACGGCATCTCAAACTCCTTACGTACAGCTGCAACCGAAACCATTGGTTTTCGGAAAGTGCAAAAGAACAGCTGGTACGACGAGGAGTGCCGTGTCGCAGCGGAGAGAAAACAGGCTGCCTACCTCGCAACGTTACGATCGACCACAACACGTGCGGGATGGGATAGATACCGAGAGTTGAAGAGGGAAGCAAGACGCATTTGTAGACAGAAAAAGAAAGAGGCCGAAATGCGTGAGTACGAAGAGCTTGATAAGCTGGCCAACAGGGGTAATGCTCGAAAATTCTACGAAAAGATGCGTCGGCTTACAGAAGGTTTCAAGACCGGAGCATACTCTTGTAGAACCCCCAAAGGTGATCTAGTCACCGATGCCCAAAGCATACTTAAATTATGGAGGGAACACTTCTCCAGCCTGCTGAATGGCAGTGAACGTACAACGCCAGGAGAAGGCGAACCCGATTCCCCAATCGATGACGATGGAGCAGACGTTCCATTGCCCGACCATGAAGAAGTTCGAATAGCGATTGCCCGCCTGAAGAACAACAAAGCGGCAGGGGCCGACGGATTGCCGGCCGAGCTATTCAAACACGGCGGCGAAGAACTGGTAAGGAGCATGCATCAGCTTCTTTGTAAAATATGGTCGGACGAAAGCATGCCCAACGATTGGAATTTAAGTGTGCTATGCCCAATCCATAAAAAAGGAGACCCCACAATCTGCGCCAACTACCGTGGGATTAGCCTCCTCAACATCGCATGTAAGGTTCTGTCGAGCGTATTGTGTGAAAGATTAAAGCCCACCGTCAACAAACTGATTGGGCCTTATCAGTGTGGCTTTAGACCTGGTAAATCAACCACCGACCAGATATTCACCATGCGCCAAATCTTGGAAAGGACCCGTGAAAGGAGAATCGACACACACCACCTCTTCGTCGATTTCAAAGCTGCTTTCGACAGCACGAAAAGGAGCTGCCTCTGTGCCGCGATGTCTGAATTTGGTATCCCCGCAAAACTAATACGACTGTGTAAACTGACGCTGAGCAACACACAAAGCTCCGTCAGGATCGGGAAGGACCTCTCCGAGCCGTTCGATACCAAACGAGGTTTCAGACAAGGCGACTCCCTATCGTGCAACTTTTTCAACCTGCTTCTGGAAAAAATAGTTCGAGCTGCAGAACTCAACAGAGAAGGTACCATCTTCTATAAGAGTGTACAACTGCTGGCGTATGCCGATGATATTGATGTCATCGGCCTCAACACCCGCGCCGTTAGTTCTGCTTTCTCCAGACTGGATAAGGAAGCAAAAGAAATGGGTCTGGCAGTGAACGAGGGCAAGACGAAATATCTCCTGTCATCAAACAAACAGTCGTCGCACTCGCGACTTGGCACTCACGTCACTGTTGACAGTCATAACTTTGAAGTTGTAGATAATTTCGTCTATCTTGGAACCAGCGTAAACACCTCCAACAATGTCAGCCTGGAAATCCAACGCAGGATTACTCTTGCCAACAGGTGCTACTTTGGACTGAGTAGGCAATTGAAAAGTAAAGTCCTCTCTCGACGAACAAAAGCCAAACTCTATAAGTCGCTCATAATTCCCGTCCTGCTGTACGGTGCAGAGGCTTGGACGATGACCACAACCGATGAGTCGACCTTAAGAGTTTTCGAGAGAAAAGTTCTGCGAAAGATTTATGGTCCTTTGCGCGTTGGCCACGGCGAATATCGCATTCGATGGAACGATGAGCTGTACGAGATATACGACGACATTGACATAGTTCAGCGAATTAAAAGACAGCGGCTACGCTGGCTAGGTCATGTTGTCCGGATGGATGAAAACACTCCAGCTCTGAAAGTATTCGACGCAGTACCCGCCGCGGGAAACAGAGGAAGAGGAAGACCTCCACTCCGTTGGAAGGACCAAGTGGAGAAGGACCTGGCTTCGCTTGGAATATCCAATTGGCGCCACGTAGCGAAGAGAAGAAACGACTGGCGCGCTGTTGTTGACTCGGCTATAATCGCGTAAGCGGTGCCTACGCCAGTAAAGAAAAAGAAGAAGAAGGAAGAGAATTTAAATTACAATCGGGCCTCGATTACCAATCAATTTTCACGGTTAATCCAATAACAAGTTTGATTATAGTTTTTCTTTTAATATATTTATTATTTAATAAGTGAATATTGGTGAATATATGTACACATTTGCATAGAAAATAGTAATTCAAGAAGTTTATGTACACTTCATTAGTAATAAATAAGTATGCATTCATTAAACTTTCTACTGAAAAGTGAGACAAAAGAAGGACATTAAGCAAAAAAAGAATAAAATTTCTTAAAAAAGTCGTATAATGTGGTTTGTCTAATATTTTTCAAGTTATAATTTTCTTTTATAAGTTTTTCACGTATGCGATAAACTTGAATTTTAACCTGCTTTGTAGTTCCGGTACAACCAATGCTATCCAGGAAATTCAGCAATGTGCTGGATGCCTTTATCGCTTCTTTTAAAGTGGTATCTGAAACAATTATATCATTTTCATCAGTGTGTTCTTATTCATTGTTTCACTCAGATTCATCTGAGATGCCATGCTTATAATTTTTTTATCAAAACAGCAAAGAGGCCTTTTTATCATATTTGAGCCATATCTCTATATCCTCGGTGGTAAAGTCATCCGTAATATTGATTATTTGTGCCACATTCACGAGCGTATTCGATATTTCCGTACCTATAACAAACAACAATGAATTTTTTAATGAAAATATTTTATAAAATCAGAAAATCAGAAACAGCGTCCCAAGCATTATCAATAGATCACAAGGTTTTCTTTGTATTAAATTCTTTCTTAAAATCTTCTTTATTATTTGACGAGACTAGTTTTTGTAATATAGTTTTACAATAATGGTATTTAAAACTCCATTTATACCCTGATCCATCGGTTTGACCAATAACTTTCTTAGCCTCATAGTCGTGAACGTCTGGATGTGCCGGCAGTTATCCAATAACAGAAGGAGTTTGCTATCATCCCTAAGACCGATTCAATATTTTCTTTTACCGGTGGCACAAAGTTTTTATTAAAGCATTATAAAAATATTTGAAGCGTTAACCATGCTTTTAAATTGACCTTATAAATTACGGGAAGTTCGTATACATTTTTTAAGGCTCTTGGACGAGCACTTTTACCAATAACTAAAGCTTTGCACTTGTGTGCACCAGCAGCATTAGCACAAACTAAAGTAGTTAGTCTTTGTTTTGACACCTTGTGTCCATTTTTAAATATTTCATTTTGACAAACCAAACTGCTCTCAGGCAAACACTTCCAAAAATGGCCTTTGTCGTTCCCTTTTATAAATTCCGTTGATATCGGTTCATTTAATTATTCTACAAACATTATGCTACTTACATTTATAGTCTGCTGAAGATTTTTCTCCTTCAACAATAAGTATTTTTATTCCATGTATATTCTTAAAATCTGGCAACCACCCGTTGGAGTATTCACACTCAAAATCAATAGGGGTATTCAGACCAGCCCTGTTAACGAATTACCAAATTAACAGGCTTCGGTCTGAATACCCCTAATGTTTAGTTTTGTGTGGTATATTACAGCTTATCTCGTATCATCAGTCCTGTAATTGGAATGCCTTTAAAACGCCCTTGTCTGAACAATTTGTACATAAAGTGCCAAATCTACTTTTGGCAATATAGCTGTCTTTAAAGTTTTTCGGTTACAAAATCCAAACACCGAATCACTCTGCGCAAAACTTTAAAAACTTTTATTTGTTTTTTAAAATCTCTTAAACGGTCTGTGTCTCAATTTCGTATTGTTGAGCTATCATCAATCAATAATCATAACACTCACAATATTTTACGAATGCTCGTTAATTATTTTAACTTTATCCTCAATATATAAAACGTTTCTTTATCTTTTTACCATTGGCAACGATGCCATACTAATACATATATACACATATATTTAGATCTACTTATAACCACCCGCAATTCCCAAAATCAATTAACTAATCATTTGTTAATGCTTCTGGCTCATCGTATGCAAACAAGGTAATTCCCCGTTTTCTTGTTTATTATATTCAGCTTGTGTGGTGCTTTTCAATTCAACTAACACAATTTTCGTAGTTTTTCACTCTCTGCTTGATTTATTTATTGCAAACAAAAAACAATTGACTGATCTTTGGCCATCATTTCTATGTTTCAAATTGTTGTTGTTGGATTTTAGATGTGATTTATTTTGTCCACCTTCAATTTTTATTTTTTTTTTTTAACTGAACAATTGTGTACTTGTTACTTTCAATTTTGTTTCAACTGTACGATTGCGCGTCTTAATGGTTGTTTTTTTTTTATTCTTGTTCTATTTATTTTCAATTTTTGTTTAAGCTGTATGCAGAGAACGTGAATCATAGAAAAGGTTCAATTGCTGACTCGGTAGGAGAAATTTCAACAGTGATGAGTGAATAGAGCTGAGCATTCAATAAAAATGATGCTCAGAAATATACATTGTTATTACAGGCGTATGTTGGTCTTTTGCTTATATTTTTATTCGTTTAAATTCTATTATATCAATTGATTTTATCACTTATAAGAAATAACATGTGCGGGCACAGCTTGATATGTATGTACATCTATGTAAATCAATTCCCGTATCGCGGGAATTTGTAAAAAATATATTTTTTTTATCTGCCAACGCGCAGAGAAAATGAATCACGTCGTGTCGACTGGATTGCCGGAGACAAAATCTATCTTTTATTTCCAAGTTACTAATATTTATACATTTACTTATTATTTACTTAAAGTTATTACATATTGAAGTTGACTTTGAAACAAAGAAAGAGTCAATTTACATTAATAGCATATTCAGAATTTTTAGGCAGAACGTTAAGTGTTCTGTTTTGGTTTTATTATGCCTTCTTGTGAGGGCTACAAATATTGTTTAGATAAGAATGGTTTATTCTAATGTGAACGGAAAAAGTATATCGAATTCTATTTTAATTTATGAGGCCGCACAACTACAAAGTGTAAAGATTCAATATTGTTTACAGTTATGGTCAAGTGGCTGTGTGGAGGCTGTCATTAACTTGTATGCGTAAGTGCATATGACAATCTCACACAAATAATGCGATCACAACATACTTACTTACGAACGTACACATGTAAATATGTCACCCCTAAAAACAACAACCATTAGAAATCAATATGGCACCCAAATTGCCGACGTCAAAATTTATTTTAAATTACACGACAACAACATTTTCATTCATGAGCGCATGCGCACATTCAACGAGCAAAGATGATTCATTCATAAAACAAAACGCCATACACCTCTCCCCAAGCATTCTTTTGCCTACAAGCGGTTTCTCGCGACGAAGGCAAAAGCTAAAATTCGTAAATTGAACATATTTCTGATATTTGTATCAGAAGGGAAAAGTGACAGCCATACCATATTTTCAAATATATTAGAGTGAAATTGACAACATAGTACATTTGCCTATTTGCAAGTTTAGAAATTTTGTAAAGAAAATATTCAATATTCCTCTGTATTATATATACTGTCAATTCCGGTTAAGTAGTACTCTGCTTACGTTCCCTCTTAACTGTCTGTATCTTGCTGCATCTCACGTTTTGATTTTTTGAAATACATAAAAGTTATTACCACTCGCTTGAGTATCCACACTCGCTTATACAAGTTAACATATCACAGTAGCCCACAACAAGTGCAGTTATGCCTGTGATTGCAGCGCAAACAAAAACACCAAAGGTGCGAGGCTCATGTCGCAGACATAACAACAGAAACGCTTGCCAGTAGCAAACGACACCAACAGTCCCAAACCGTGGGAATTGCCGAATAAGCATTATCGAATCACTTCGCCGGTGATGGCAAGTAGATTTGATAGGTATGAGGTATTCAGGTGCAGCACCGAAAAGTTAGTTGTAATAACTCGATCGTCGTGAACGGCTGTCCTACATAGTAGGGACATAAAAAATAATTCAAACCAAACATCGCGTTTTATTTACTTACACAAAGTAATAATGGATTTAAAATATTTTAAGCGGATCGCATAAAAATACGTCGATATGTATGCAAGTTAACGTCACGAATAGTTAACGGCACTTATGCCTAAAATAAACAATAATCATATAAATTCATTATTAAACGAATGTGTCAAATATATTATTGACACATCGTCAATTAGGAAGCGGCCATAGACTATAACTTATGGCACGCTTTAAGTACAAGTGCAGAGCACAATGACCGCGACAGACTGCAAAAGACATCTGTCAAATATTAAAATACACACGTTCTTATGAACACAGTTATTTTAACAACTCGCACGACTGCAGGTCGCTCTCGCTAACTTCAATATATTCTTATATTTGCCAACGACAGTAGGACGACAGTAGAGTTGAAGGTAGAGAGATGAGGTAGAGTGGTGATGCCACTAATATGTAAAATGTAAAATTATTCACAGCTCTAACAAACTTGACGTTATTTTACAAATAATAGCATAAAATAGCTCTATTATATCATTTGTAATAACAATTGATAATTTAAAACAAATAAATTTACCTATTTACTTATTTTTTGCATAGAAAATTTCACTTTGAACTAAATATTAAAATTTCATTGAAGTGCAAGGTATTAGTATGGCCACAACGAAATTGTGTACACACAAAATGGACAGCTGTGTTGTTTTGTGTACATGCCGGCCGGTACTATTGCTACTGCTTCTTCTGCTGTTTCCGCTTTTCGTCGTATTTGCAATGTTTCACAGAATATTTGTTGTACTCTTTTATTCTGCCGACGCAATTTTGCGATTCCATGATATTTTCAGTCGATGTTGCGACTGCGCTTTTTCTCGTTAGGCGCTTATTCGATGTCACTTCAAAGTTCTAATGTTTCACGAATTACTGTTTGCACTCTTTTGCTCTGCCGACGCACTTTTGCGATTGCACGATATTTACAGTTAATGTCGCGACTGCACTTTTCTGGAACATTCGTTAGACGCTGATTCGGCGTCACTTCAAATTAAGTTTTGAATTTGCTGTATTAACGTCTTCTTATATACTTATGTACACGTGAACTTACACGCACTCACATACAAACACATATGTATGTTCTCATGATGGATGCCGAAAAAAATATTTTTTTCACTGTTCTCGGTCAAGCCCCCAATTGTGGGGCTTGCTACCACAACACGCTTCCAATCTAAATAAACAACACTTTACACAGTATTAGAATTACACTTCGTTGTGGAACTTTTAATCAAATTACAGTTTGTTTATTATAGTTTTTTAATTACAGTTTATATAAAATTGCAACTCGCACTGATATTGAAAATATTACATTAAATTAAAGTACAGTACGGATTAATTTCACAAAACACTGGAAATATTAGTTTAAAAATACCGAATAAACACCTTCCGCCGATGACATCAGCTTAACGACTGTTTTTGCTTTTGTTCTCTTTGTCTCTTTCACATACCCGTCTACGTCGGCGGAGTTGCCACCGATCTACTATATTCCCACATGTATGTAATTTGAAGTAGTGAATAGAAATCAATGAAACACTCAATTCCGAATTTTCTGTTCATAAGTTATTTGCATTTTAGGTGACGATATGTGCCCAATATTTTTAGGACAACTTTTCCATAAATTTTAAGAAAATAACACAATGTAACCATTTTCCAGTTAAAAGTCGGCAGTCGGATGCCAATAGAAACTCAACCCCAGACTCCCCTTGACATTTCTACATGGGCACCTCTCAGCTGTGCTTTTGTTTACGTGGCATCAGCAAATTCTACTCCTCCTTTACGATGATTCAAATTATGCCGAATTTGAACTAAAGTTTTGTCGTTACAACGCTAATAACCTAATACAAGCAAATGGCGACTGGAGTGGGATATAAAATAATATTTAATACAAGTAAAGAAGGGCTAAGTTCGGGTAAAACCGAACATTTTATACTCTTACCACTGGCAAGATTAAAGCCAGGAAAATATTTTAAATATTCTTATAAATTTATAGAGTAAAGTCAGCTGGATATTCGTTACCCGGAAATTCGAAAGTCATTATATTAAGTATATTGGAACTAAGAGAAGTATAGGTCCGATTCAACCCATTTTTACATACAAACATACCATTATAAGAGATTGATAAAGCCTTTATTTCAGTTATATATATTAGGTTGTCAAAAAAGTCTTGCGGTATTTTCGCTAGTTGGCGCTGAAAGCGCGTGGTTCTAGTTTTATTCGTCGCATCGGGTCATGCTATACCTTTTTAGAAAGCTCATTTCACGCGTTAACACGGGGGCTTGAACAGTTTGTATTGGATTCAAATAATTTTTGGTAATAAGGTTGCACACTCTTAAGACATTATTCGAGCAATATTTTATTCCGTTACCTTAATTGTTTCTGGATTTGTGTATTGGGAACTAAACGAACCAGGTGGAATTTAAAATTGTGCTGTATGGGAAGTAGTCGAGGTTGTTGTCCGATTTCGTTTATTTTCACACTGTGACATAAGAATGTAAGAATGGTTGGATCCCGAGATATGGGACTTCACCAAAAGCGGTGCCACGCTCATCGTCCAATTTTAAAACCAGCCCCTATTAATCTCTTCCATTCCATCTCGGCGGTAAGATTAAATGTTGCTGGCGTAATTAGTTATTGATTTTTCGTGCTTTTAGTAGTTTTTAATTGTACCGTTATATGGGCGATAGAGGGGTTATCCTCCGATTTCATCTATTTTCACACTGCCGATAGAAGTTCTTACAAGATTTTAGTTGTTGTAGGTTAAGTGGTTTAGGAGTAACAGTAGTACATTCAAACATACATATATTAAAATTATTAGGGGATCAGCGCTTCACCATCTTTTTCAAAAATGTTGCTACTGCGATCCTCTGTACCAAATTACATCTTTGTATCTTAATTTAGTGCTTAGTTATGGCAACTTATGTACTGCCATATCTGCTTTCGGTTAATGGCGATTTGTGGGCGTGGCAGTAGTCCGATTACGTCCATCTACGAACTCAATCAAGATATCTCAATTTTTACTCAAGTTATAGCTTGCACAGACGGACGGACAGACTGATCATTTATATACAATATATATGTATATTAGGGTGATTAAAAAAAATTTTTTTTTCGTTTGGTACTCGAAAAAACAGGTTCCTAGACACCTCTAAGAAAGCCTCTCCAAGCATGAGTGCTCAATTGTAACGGAAAGGTCCTCCTACATACAGTTTTCTAATTTTTCTTATTATGAGATTTATGAGAAAAATTTATATCTCGCTTCTAACTACTTGAAAAAATATCTTGCCTTTAGATTTTGTAGGAAATTGAATGTTCTACAAAAAAGGTCTCCATTGTTTTTTCGTAAACCCAACCGTTTCAAAGATATTAACGGTTGAAGTTTGATAATTTTTGGGAAAATTTTTTATTTCTTATGAATTTTATAACTCAATGAAAAAAATCATTATGAAAAAATAGAAAACTGTATGTAGGAGGACCTTCCCGTTACAATTAAGAACTCGTGCTTGGAAAGGCTTTCTTAGAGGTGTCTAGGAACCTAATTTTTCGAGTGCTAAACGAAAAAAAAATAAAATTTTTTGAATCACCCTGATGTATATACTATAACTTCAGTAAAAATTGAGATATCTTGACGAAAATTGGTATGCAGGTTTCTTGGTACAAAAAAAAGTTCAAGTTCGCTAAATCAATAACTAAAATTTGCCGGCGAGATAGTATGAGAAAGCTTACTGGGGGCAGGCGTGAAAATTGGCAAATGGCGTGGTGCCGGCCATTTTTGTTGAAATTCCATATCTTGGGACCCGACTGACCGATTTCGACAAAAATTGGTACGTGGCATTTTTTTCATATTCTTATGTCGCGTTGCGAAAATGAGCGAAATCAGACTATAGCCACGCCTACTTCTCATATAGCACACTTTTAAATTCCATTGGATTCGTTCGATTTCTATGCCACCTTATGACCAAAAACTCTTCAAATCCAACAAACACTGTTCATGCCCCTAAATACCCAATATTTAGACCCCTGTACCTATAGTTGACTTTTGTTAGAAAATATCGGTTAATGTCTGAGATATATTAGTAAAACTCAGGCATAGTGCTTCTCTGACAATGGTATGTCTGTAAGTCAAAAATGGGTCGAACTTTCGGGTGACTTTGTATCGCATATGTCGGCCAATATGTGGGTTATATCAATGAAAATGAGCTAGCGTATTTTACTCATAACAGTGTATCTTTGTGCCAAATATATGTAAATAAATTTGAGTGAAAACTTGACTTACCCCCCATTTAGCTAATGTCTGGATTTTTCGAACATCCGACTGACTTGAGAAAAATTGATAAAATCTGGTCGAAACTACCCCAACCTCCATATACTACATATAATGGTTTCGTTTTTCTAACAAACCTTACAGGCAGCATATGAGTTATATAGTAGTACATAGTATGTATACACTGCTTGTCTTAGGTTAGACGCACCAAGGTTTTTTTTTATAAATTGTTATATTTATAATCATGCTTGTTCTTATTGTCCAAAATGCTTTTCTTGTCAAAGTTCGAATCTTGTCCGAAAAATGTTTACTCATAGTTGGTTGATTTGCGAAAAAATAACTGTACATTCGAAGATTCCAGAAATGTCTATGGCAATCATGTGCGCTTGCGGTTTGTCATTGAAATAGACGCACTTTACATTTCTTTGTCTTGCGTAAACAAGTGCAGGCTTTTTATTGAGGAAGTACTAAAAATAAACAATTAAATTGTTTTCGAGCTACATTTAAAGTAATAATGGGAAAAGCTACTGTTGCGTCAAGCGACATCTTTGTAAATCTAAAACTAAATCTAAGAAAAATGAATTATAAAAATTATAAAATATTGAATTATATTATTATTGTATACTTACTTTAATAATACATTTGCAATACTAAAACATTACTCACCTTACTTACCTCAACGTAATCTTTTACAATATTTAACGAAAGTTGGAAATTACTATACTTACCCCTTTTTTTTATACATATGAACATTACCACTAGTTTAAGCCGTTAGGTTTAAGATTTAGGATAAGCAACTAAATGAAATTAAATAAATGCGCTATTGTTATTGAACCGTGGAATCGAATTTTTTATCGCAAATTACTTTCGACAGGCAATTAGGCTTCTTATTTTATTCGCGCATTCCCTAAGTTATATTTTTGCTTCTCAAAAACGCTTGAGAATTTTCAGCTACTATTCTGAGCTTATTGGAACGTGAAAAATTAGACTTTTTTCACTCCCAAGGACTATCCAATCGAAACATCACCAAACAGATAAAACGCAGCTCCAAAACCGTTGATAGATATTTAAAGGATCCAGAGGAATATGGAAAAAACTTTAAAGGAAAAAAGAAAGCCCTATCTGAACAATCAGTACGCAAAATTGTTAGAATTTCTTCAAATTCGACTAAGTCTGCAGTTAAGGTTAAGGAACTAGCCGGAGTAAAAGCAAGCCTTTCAACTGTTCAGGGTACAATCAGAAATGCAAATCATCTAAAGCGTTTAAAAATCAAAAACGACTTCGATACGCGAAAGAATACATGACGTAGACTGTTCAATCTGGCACGCGACTTAATGATTGGCGTTCAGTGGTCTTTACTGATAAAAAAAAACCTTTTAATTTAGATGGCCCTGATGGCTTTTAATACTATTATCACGATTTGCGGAAAGATGAGTTATATTTAAGTCGCCACCACAGCCGAGAAGATGGAATCATGGTGTGGGGTGCCATCACGTTTTATGGAACGATTGACTTGGTTTTTATCGATCAGAAGACGAACGGCGCTCGCTTCGAAACATTGTTGGAGCCCGTATTTCCACAATTAAGAGATCTCTTTGGACCAATTCCTTGGATTTTTCAACAAGACAATGCTTCCATTCATAACGCCCGGATAGTAAAGTCGTTTATTTCGAGTCAAAACGTTAATGTCATGACCTGGGCACCATATCCTCCAGATCTTAACACAATTGAAAATGTTTGGGGCTGGCTAAGACGGAAGATATACGAAGGAGGAAAGCAATACGGCAATTGGTTCGGCCAGAGGACCCGCATCATCCTGCTTTGGAAATTAACATTGAAATCATAACCAACTTTGCTCTTAACAATACACAAGACCTTTGTTTTCGGTTCAACTTTGTGAAAGCTAATTTTGAGAAGATTAATTACGAACTTTCTAAAGTAACTTGGCCAGATTACAGTGGCAATATTGAATTTAGTGCTTCCCACTTTAACGAAACTATTTTAAACTTATTTGAAAAATATGTTCCGAAGTGTGTTGTTACTCAAAAAATTAGTTCTAATTTATGGTTTTCGAAAGAATTATGTTAATTAAAAAATAGAAAATCTTGTGCTTTTAAACTTAAAAAAAAACTGGTTTAGTTGCTGACTATTCAAAATATTGTAAATTGCGTCGACAATTTGCTGAACTTAACAAAATATGTTATAATAATTATATAAATAAAGCAAAAAATAATATTATACGTAATCCAAAATTGTTCTATGGTTTCGTCAACTCCAAACGCAGGATTTCTAACTTTCCGACCGCTATGAAATATAAGTCTAGTATGTCTAGTGACAATCACACCATTTCTAATATGTTCGCTGAATTCTTTAAGTCCAATTACTCTCCAAAATCTCCAAAAAATGTACCGCATCAGCACAAGTTATGTCCGATTTCTGTCATTAATGCGCCTACCATTTCCGAAGAAGACGTCTTATATCAGTTGAACATGTTAGAACAATCATACAATTATGGCCCAGATATGATTCCCTCATGCTTTCTTAAGAAATGTGCCAAATATATATACCAACCCCTAACAAAACTATTTAACTCATCTCTTATGCAAGGCTTATTTCCATCCATATGGAAAAAGTCATTTATAATTCCTTTACATAAGAGCGGATTTAGGTCATCTATTGAAAACTATAGGAGAATAGCAAAGTTGTCTGCAATACCTAAACTTTTTGAAGCAATTATAACAGACGACATAACCTTCCGGATCTCTCCACTAATTTTTTGTTCTCAGCACGGTTTTCGTAAAGGGAAATCTACAATAACTAACTTGCTTGAATTTGTATCATATGTATCAGCTGACTTTAGGGAGAATAAGAATACTGATGTTATATACACAGATTTCAGTAAAGCTTTTGATAAAGTAAACCATTCAATTCTTTTGAATAAACTTGATCTTCTTGGTTTTCAACCAATATTTCTAAAATGGATTGCTTCTTATCTTAGCAATAGAATTCAACATGTCTTATTTAACGGTACTTTTTCTGACATAATCAATGTTCCTTCAGGCGTTCCACAAGGTAGCCCTCTTGGTCCAATTCTGTTCTTGTTATCTATTAATGACATATCATCTGTTGTTAAGTTTTCAAAAGTCTTATTATATGCTGACGATGTAAAACTTTTTAAAACGTATGCTTCAAACAACGAAAGATGCCAGTTTCAAACAGACTTAAACAACCTAGTTTCTTGGTGTGATAGAAATGACATGCCATTGAACCTTAAAAAATGTAAAACAATGTGCTTTTCACGTAGATCTGTAGACCCTACTTCATACACAATACAAAACTTTAGGTTGCAGCAAGTATGCAGTTTTGTTGATCTGGGAGTAACTATGGACCCCAAACTCAATTTTAATCTTCACGTATCTTCCACAGTTTTTAAAGCTAAAGGCGCTCTTAGTTTTGTGAAACGTTGGTCTAAAGAATTTAGAGATCCGCTTGCCACAAAAATTCTTATTAGAGTATTCTTCTGTGGTATGGAACCCTAGTTACCAAGTCCATTCGGATAAGTTAGAGTCCGTTCAAAAACAATTCTTACTTTTTGCCTTAAATCATTTGCATTGGGATTCCAGTTGAAATCTTCCCCCTTACACTAACCTTTTAAAACTTATAAATCTCCCGACACTCGCTAGTCGTAGGGAGATGCTTGGTATAATATTTCTTGTAAAACTCATGAATGGGTCAGTCTGTAGCCCATCTCTCTTATCTGATATTAATTTTAACGTCCCCGCTCGCTCTACCAGGCAATTTAGACCCTCACTTTTGAAATTTTCTACAACAAATTTTGAGTTAAACGAACCATTCCGCCGTATATGTCATGATTTCAATTTTCATTCCAGCACATTTGATATAACAGACTCACTTTTTACAATTAAAAAAATTATTTTATCTACTCTTAAGAAGTAAAATTATAAACTTTAATTTAATTCTTAATTTTGGCTGTAGAACTTTTTGTTTCTGTAGCTGAGCAGCTTAAGATCGCAACGCTTAAAACTCTCTTGCCTTTTATGACTCGGCTAATTCCGCTCGTTCGCGGATTGCGCCCCTCGCGTCGGTTGGGCTGGAGAAGGGTAACCGTTGGGTATTATTATAAGGAAACATTAACTGCAGCTATTAGAGAGCCTTTCATTGAGCTACATAGATTTCCTGTATCATTCTATGAATGACCTGATATATGAAGTTATTACTAACAACGAAGGAAGTACTCATTACTGAAATTATTATTTTTTTATTTCTAATAAATCAAATAGTGATACGAACTTAAAATTTAAGTTAAAAAAAAATGCTTTTCTTATAAAAAATTTAAAAGCGTAAGTGCGTCTATTCTAATGACTAAGAAAAAGGCACCTTTTTTTGAGTAGCTTTAAAAAAATGTTCGAAAAACACAATTTTGTTAAGTTGGAATAAACATTTGAATATTATATTTAAATTATCATTAATTTATCCATGTTTTTGCATTCCAACTTTTTTTCAATCACCATTAAAATAATAAATATTTAAACAATTGTAATGCAAGTAAACGTGCGTATAACCTATTGACCAGCAGTGTATCAGAGAGCTGTAACGAGTATGAGAAAATCACAACAAACACACAATCAAATCAATTCAGTTGAGTATAGACCTCAGTATATACAGTAATAAGCCTTTGCTTTGTTTACATAAATATACTCAATTCTAAGAAATCTTAGGGTGTTGTGTAACACTTTTTTTGCTACTTTCATGGTAATCAGGGTGTTGTGTTAGCATTTGAGCTACATATAAATTTTAAATTTTGATGATCAACACTATAAAATATATTAAATAATGCAAGTGTTTACGTTATTTAAGTGATTATATTGATTTACTTTGAATATCTGTTCAATTTTATTGGGATATTACTTGTTGTTTGATGTTAAATCAGTTGTGTTTTTTTTTGTGCAATTTTTAAACACGCTTCAAGTATTTCTAAATTTTTGCATGCAGTAAGATACAATTCTGGGTGGTAATTTGGTTATAATGTTAATAAAGTTTGCTTAATTTCGAGTATATGAGAAATACACATGCCAATAAGTTAAATAATCTCAAACGAGTTAACAGGCCTTGATCG
This sequence comes from Bactrocera zonata, assembly GCA_037783105.1. Classification (NCBI taxonomy): domain Eukaryota; kingdom Metazoa; phylum Arthropoda; class Insecta; order Diptera; family Tephritidae; genus Bactrocera; species Bactrocera zonata. The sequence goes on from JBAWJQ010003911.1 coordinate 185,303, forward strand.
AATATAAATATATATCTTCTGGTGACGAAGATCGTAAGTCGTTATTGACTAAGCTTTATTAAAAAGTTCGTTTACTATTACAAATTAAAGTCCACAAATTTGCATTTTTTTACAATTATTTATTATCATGATTCGTTTTCTTTTTTTGTATTGAAATGTCTTTTAACAAAAGTCTCACCAACAATCAATGGCACTACTAAACTAGCTTCTGCATACACCTTAACTGGTGAAGCTTCTTTCTTTATTTTACCCCAAGAAATAGCCTCATCTGGTCGAGCACCCACTGTCACTGCCATCGAATTCCGAAGCTGTGTTAATAAAAACCTAATAATCGGCTCCATTTTTCATCAAATTATAATCATTCCCGATTTGGTGGCTTTCACAACCATAGTGTTTAGATGTCGCAAATCGGACAAAATATCTACCACTAATCCGGGGTGACGGAAAGAGTGGAAATACATCATGTCACCTAGTCTACCATCTGTAAGCGCAGGGCAAAACACAGGTATTTTATGTTTCGCAGCCCAGTAGTATATTGAGCTGGTGTAGTTTATCCTTTCCCCAAGTCGTTGCATAATACGAGAAGAAGACCAAATCATGCCTTTTTTGCAATATCGTTCGGTACAAGCAAATTATCTATACGATTTATACCACGATCCCGTAAATCTCGGCCAGATAATTCGAATGATCCCATGTACGTGGGTGCTAGGCATTTTATAAAGTCTTCTTCCACGCCACCCGCTGTCATTACTACACAATCCACCATTTGGTGTTCAACGAGGAATCGTAATGTCTCCCGTAATCCCGACGACACCAGATTAGATGTGAATCCAAGGAATATTGTACAGCTTTGTCTAATGAATTCATCTCTTTCATGCAAATCGGCTTCATCAGGTTTCAACGGCTGCTGCCTACAATCAAACTAAGAATATTTTAAAATACATAAACCTTTCCATAAAAAAATGGTTACATTACCATAAGATTGAACCCCGGATTAACATACGACTCAAATAATTTTGAGTAATCAATTCCTTGATTCCAATCGTAGCCCCGCACGATGGGTGTGTTTTCCGTGTGTTTTTTCACTTTGTTTAAGTCCCGCTTCTTTGGGGATATCTGGTTCAACGGACATTTTCTATTGTATAAAACCTATTTTCACTCCAATTATTAAACTTTAAATAAAATATTTAGTAACTTTATACAAACTAAACTTTGTTTTGATTCAATTTGAATGTTCGAATATGGAAAACTGCACCTTTTATGTTTTCTGTCGGTCAAATGTAAACAAATACATTCAGAAGCAAACTCACCACCGAGAAATCTAAAAACAGGGCTGAATCTTATTATTAAGAACTCACTACAAAAAGAATATCTGAATATCAGTAAATGATATTTTTATGGGCGAAATATTGCACACTATGGCATTTAAATCACCTTTTAGTAAATATATAAACTAATAAATAATTTTCTTTTATATTAAGCAACAATATTTATAGTTTTTGTTATTTAATAAAATAAATTTGCTAAGTATTTACTACCTCAATTTATACAGCACTGCGTTGCTACCTCCAAGATGGCCGCTATTCACCCCTCAGAAACTACAAAAAGATTATCTGAATATCAGTAAATGATATTTTTATGAGCGAAATATATATAACACTAATTAATAATTTTCTTTTATATTAAGCAACAATATTCATAGTTTTTGTTATTTAATAAAATAAATTTGCTAAGTATTTATACAGCGCTGCGTTGCTACCACTGAAAATCCAAGATGGCCGCTATTCACCCCTCAGAAAGCTATCACAAAAAGGTTATCTACTGTATATACTGTGACTTACAGTGGGCGACAAAAGTCTACGTACGACCCATATTTCTGATGTATTGCTGAATGTAAAAATAGTATGGAAAAAGTAATAATGCAGTTTTGTTTTAATTACATTTTTATTAGGAAATTATAAAACAAAAAGTGTACTTCAATACAAACATAACAAACTGTTCACAAAAAACTAAAAAAAAACATTGACAAAAGTCTACGTACGGCATGTATTATATACTTTATGTTCATGTTGCAAACTAGAAAGTAACGGGAAAGTACCGTTTACTTTTATTTTGTGTTTATGCTTTACAATAAGCTTCATGTTAAGCACATTTCGATATAATCGCGTATAGGGTACACAACGTATAGTCGTCACAATGGGTTCTCGGAAAGGAATTTCAACAGATGTGCGAAACCTGGTGGTAAAATACAAAAAAGAGAATAAATCACTTGGTGAAATATCAAAACTGCTTAATTTACCTAAATCAACTATTCAAACTATATATGAAAACTTTATAAAAAATAAAAGTGTTGAAAATAAACCACGAACCGGTCGACCGAAAAAGCTTAGTAGGAGAGATGTCTCTTTTATTTTAAAAGAAGTTGATAAGAATCCACAAATTCATGCCACCAAGTTAGCCACGGAATTAGCAATACGATCGGATAAAATTGAACATTCCAGAACAGTTCAAAGGGCTTTAAATGACAATGGATTGCACAGCAGAACTCCACGCAGAAAACCCCTTATCAGTGAAAAGAACCGAAAGCTTCGTTTGGAATTCGCCCACAAGTATAAAGATAAAGATCTTGATTTCTGGAAACAAGTTTTATTTACAGACGAATCCAAGTACAACATTTTTGGAAGTGATGGAAGAGCCAAAGTTTGGAGAAGAGCCAACACAGCAATGCAGTCCAAACACCTCATCCCTACTGTCAAGCATGGCGGTGGAAATGTCATGGTTTGGGGCGCTGTGGCTGCATCTGGAGTATGAAACTTAGTGTTTGTGGAGGGGAACATGGATCGTTTTCAATATAAGAATATGAGAAAGAGCATCCGTGGATAAACTAAACCTTGGTAGGAGCTGGCTCTTCCAGCAGGATAACGATCCAAAGCACACGGCCCACATTGTAAAGGAATGGCTGCTTTACTATGCCCCACGTCAATTAAATACACCACCACAAAGCCCAGATTTAAATATTATTGAGCATGTTTGGGATATTTTGGAACGTAAGGTGAGAAAACATGTCATTACCAGTGCGCAAACACTAAAAGAGAAACTACAGGAAGAATGGCAACATATAACACCCGTTGAGATTGAAAATTTAGTTTCTTCAATGCCTAGACGCTTACAAGCAGTTATAGATGCCCATGGTGGGCCAACAAAATACTAATTTTTAAGATTCAGTACCTTACTGAAATGTTTTTGTATTAAAATGCTAGTCGTACGTAGACTTTTGTCAATGGTTTTTTTAATTTTTTGTGAACAGTTTGTTATGTTTGTATTGGAGTACACTTTTTGTTTTATAATTTCCTAATAAAAATGTAATTAAAACAAAACTGCATTATTACTTTTTCCATACTATTTTTACATTCAGCAATACATCAAAAATATGGGTCGTACGTAGACTTTTGTCGCCCACTGTAAATGCTTTTCATGCTTCAATTTTTGCTTTCAACTTGGGAATCGCAATATATTCAAATATGTATGCTTTTGCGTTTTGCCGTCGGCATTTCCATATTGGCACGTAAAAATAATTATAATATGAGTATAATTTTGTATGAATAGTAATATTTACAGTAAATTTGAACTTGCATATTTAATAATTTTATTTGATTTTTACATAATATACTATACTAATAAACATTTTTGTATTATGTTTCTTAGTAATAGAAATTGAATTTATCACAACAATATATAAATACATCGTCAATCATATTAATCTTATCTGCTCATATGAATATATGTATACGCATGTGCGCGTTTAAGAATTCAAATCATGATTTTATTACTTTTCAATATATTACATGTGCGCGTATTGATTTGCATGTTCATATACATTCATTCATACTTATATGTACATATGTATATTAGGTTGTCAAAAAGTCTTGAGGTATTTTCACTAGTTGGCGCTGAAAGCACGTAGTTCTAGTGTTATTCGTCGCATCGGGTCATGCTATACCTTTTTGCAAAGCTCATTTCACGCCCTAACACGTGTTTGATTGATTGTCGTTTCTTTTAAGTCGTTCGTGAATTATAGCGTCGCAAACATGGAGCTAAATAAAGAGAAAATACGGCATATTTTACAGTACTACTACGATAAAGGCAAAAATGCATCTCAAGCCGCCAATAAAATTTGTGCAGTTTATGGACCCGATATAGTTTTCATTTCCACCGCACAACGATGGTTTCAACGTTTTCGTTCTGGTGTAGAGATGGTCGAAGATGCGCCACGCTCCGGAAGGCCTGTCGTCGAAAATCGCTGAATTGGTCTAAAGAGACCGGCATAGTAGTCATCAAACCGTTATAAACCATTTGAGGAAGCTTGGAGTCACTAAGAAGCTTGGAGTCACGAAGAAGCTCGATGTATGGGTGCCACACGAATTGATTCAATAAAAATACCGCAAGAATAAAAAAAAAATAAAAAAGAAATAAAATTAAAATTATTTTTACTTAATTTTTCCCGATTTTGTAAAAAAAAATTAAAATTTTTACCATTTTTCGAAAAACAATGGTTCATATAATGCAAAATAATTACGAATATGTGACTCAGATAATGCTTTTTTACATTCTCTGTGTGACTTTGTATATTTTTCTTCAAATCATTTCTCTTTATTCATTCTCGCATGAATTCAGTCGTTCTTCATATATTTCTGCCATTGCTCATTTCTGCTAAATAGCAGCGAGAATGGTGAATTCCTTACAACAATTCTATCAGCTCTGTTAGCCGCTCAATCGAACCACCATACAGAATTCAATTTGCACCTTCTCTATGCTTTAAGTTCTCTGATTGAGCATTTTCATTGGTAAAGAGTAGTTTCCAGCTCTCAAGAAATGTAAAGACTTCATATAAAAAACGCTTAAGAAATTGTCTTATGCCAGAATACAGCTCTAAAGAAATCTAGTACTAATTTTTAATAAATTTGTTCAATAAAATGCGTATATGGCAATCCTGGTTTTGCGAAGAAACAATTATTCGACAATTGTTTCTTGAAGGAAATTCAAAGTAATCGGTAAATTCATCCTAAAATAGTTAAAATCATTATTATGAAGTATAGTTCATTTCGAAATGTTGTATAAAAGTTACCAATCATCAACAACATTCGTTAAATCGCAATTAAAATATGTATGTTATACATATACACACAAAGTTCATTTTCATTGTTTATTCTCTCTTGCTCTTCTAATGTGCATCATTCACAATGAGTAACCTGTTGTCAAAATTACTTGACTACAGCTCAAGAAATACGGATTTTTTTTTCTTGAGCATTTACTTGAGAGCTGGAAACGCACCTTAAGGGGGGTATTTTACTCTAGATTTTGAAAAATTTGATTTTTTTAATATATTTAAAGTTTAGATTTTCAAAAATATGACCTGGAAGACCTGGAAGGATTTTTCAAAATTCGACTTATTTTCGGAGATACAGCCGATTTTGTGATGTCTCATTTAAATGGAAAGCAAAATATATTGAACGCACTCAGCTGCAAATGTATACTGGACATAACCGCTAATGATTCTTGTATGTATATACATATACTTATTACATAAAATTACCTACCGAAATTATTTTTTACAATTTGGTTAAAGGCAGTGACGAAGAGGATGACGATATCCTAATAAATTTCTCCCGATCGTTTTATACACTGGTTATAGCATCTTTTTTTATTAGATGCTCCACTCCTTGTTTCTTCAGGATCTGGTCGTATTGCTTTTGTTGTCTCTCTTGTAATCTTAGTGTTTTACATTTTATTGTTGCATAATACAATTTAAAGCTAACATATAATATAATACATAATGTGATTATTACAATAATGGTTATACAAATATTTCGTATAGGATGCTCTTCATACGGGATTAAAAATTTGTGTGATTTTTGTATAGTACTGAATTGATATTTCGTATTTGTGGACATAATTTCTAATATTTTTATATCTTCTTGTCCGTGCGCTAAAATATACTTTTTTATTTCTTCATCTTGATTATGGTACTCATTATTATTAATTTCACTTGTTTTATCAAATTGAACCAAATATGTTCCTTCATATGTTTTGTTGTTAACATTATTTTTTCCATTTATTAATATATTTTCCTCGCTAATTTCTATTATTTCCTCATTATTTTCTTTTATAACATTACATTGTGATTGCAAATTTAGTAATATAGGTATTGTACAATTATCTGGCTTTTCTTCTTTGCATATGTATTTCGACAAAATATTTTTACATTTATTAATTCGTTTTATTCCACTAGCACATTCGGCAATTTTTGAGTCTAGTTCTATCTTTCAGTGTTCATATGATATTGGGGTAATTTCGTAAGTTTCACATTTTTCTTTGATTGTTGGATATTTATATACAACAATAAAGGTATCTTCAATTCTACATACATGAATATCTGAGTGTTCCATTAAATTTATTACGGGTATATCTGATCCTTCAGTTTTAATTATTTTTTCGATGTCTTCTAAATTTATTGATGCAGAGTAGAAATTTGTATTCTTTGAAATGTTTATAGTTAACGTTAAATCCTCTAATTCTTTATGAATTTCTTGTAAAATTGTATGTTGATTAACAGTTTTGTAATCGAAGGCTTTCAATAGTTTCTCAAAGTGAGTATTAATCAATCTTTGTTTATCATTGTTTTCTACTATATCCTTAATTTTTTTTTAATTTCATTAACATCATAATGGTCTGGTACTCCGGTAACAAAGCTAAGTATTGAGCCTAAAAAATTTTTACTCCTAGGTTTCCTTCTGATTAACAACTGATTTTTTAATGCATCTATTCTGTTTATTAGAACGGTTTCTTTAGCTAAACCTTTGTTTCCTTGAACCGAATCGTATAATGCATCGTAATATTTTAATATTTTTGTTAAATTTACCATATGAAATAAATAATCTGATTTGCCATAAGTGTGCGTAGGATACGTTTCTGTTAATAAATATTTTTTGTCCTTTACGTTATTTATTTGTATCGCGAGTGCTTCCTTTAACAGGAGCGTCATTATGATTATTCGGTACATTTCTAATATTATCTTTATGTATGACTTTATTTTTTGTTGTGATCACTGTATTTTCTTTATTTTCTTTCACAATATGTTTTATACATCTCTTGCTATATTTTTCGCGTCGACTTGTTTTTTCATAAATTGCTTGTCCTGGGGTATATTCCTTTATTATCCTTTTCCTGTTGTGATATTCTAGCATTCGGTGTTGACTGTCTTCGATGTTTTCCTTCACAGTTTCATCTGTATTCTTGTTAAACAATAAGTCTATTGAGTTCCTTTTGGTCACTGAATGTATTGTTTCATTATATTCTTTTATTGCAGGAAATTATTGTTCCTCTGTTGTTGATTTTTTATCTTCAGCTAAAGTTTTCGCAATTTTTAGAATTGTGGAGTGCAAACGTTCAACTTGCGCGTTCGATGTCGAATAATTGTTCGCGGTCTTTGTATGCGTTATATGTAGTTCGTTAAGCATCGCTGTTGTGCCTATGCCTACAAATATAGTTTGCGAAAGTATGTGTATTTCGTGTGTCTGTCTATGCATGATAGGAAGTTTTTGTTGTTAATATAAAATATGTCTGCTTGTATAGATGTTAAGGGTGTATTTGGTGTTGGTGTTTTGCCTAATAGCTGCTTGACTGGATTTCTTTCGTATTTGTTTTCAGTACAGTTGGTGCAATTTCTTGCTACTTTCTCCGTATGTTTTTTAAGTGTTGGCCAATAACATGTTTCTAGTACAGTGGTCGGCATGAGAGGATCTTTCACTGTATTGGTGAGCACGAAAAAAAAGTAGCCCAGTGAGAAATTGGAATTAAAATTAAGCAATTTTTATTATTAATTAATAGTATAATGAAAATTAACAAATTGTCTTTTGAGGATATATTCCCTATTATCTTTAAAAGACTTGGAACATAAAAGGCATTGCATGGCATCAAAGGCATTAAGAATCATAAAATATTTTTCGCAGGGCATATTTCGTTTTGCGCTATGGTCTTGCGTGATGTTAATTCGTTGACAGCTCGACAACGACTGAACGATAGAGCGTAAGCGTACGTGTGAAGTTAGTTTGCAAAATTTTGCTATGAAATGCCGACCACTACCTTTTCTTTTAGTTTTTCTTTTATTACCTCAATGGCCCTGAGTGCCTGTTCGTCTAATTTTAATTTCACATTATTACTTTTATTCTTTGATATCCTCCCATTTTCTCCCTTTAGATAAATTGTTAATGGCTTGCATATATATACATATGTGCGAAATTCTTCACAAATTTCCTATAGTAGGAAGCTAATCCTAGAAATGAACGTAATTCTTTTAGTGTCTCCGGCGTTTTATACCTATCTATAGCCTCTATTTTCCCTGGGTCTACTGTAATCCTTCCGTTATTTATTATGTGTCCCAGAAATTCGGTTTTAGTTTGAAAAAAATTTGACTTTTCCTCGGAAATCTTCATATTGGCTGTATGTAGCGTCTGTACAATATTTATGATATCCTTACTGTGTTGCTCTGGGTCAGATTAAGACATCATCGATATAGACATATGCGCATTTTCCAATGTATGATCTCAAAATGTCATCTACAATTCTTTGAAATGTGGCTGGAGCGTTCTTTATGCCGAACGGTAGGCGAAGGAATTCATAATTTGCCCCATTGACTGAAAATGCAGTCTTTTCGCTATATTCTGGTTTGATCATAATTTGATGAAAGCCATTCTAAATCTAAAGTTGTAAAGTATCTTGCTTTACCTAAGTTTTGTAATGTCATAGTTATATCTGGAATAGGGTATCTGTCCGCAATGGCTTGTTTACTTAATTTTTGAAAATCTATAACCATACGTTTTTTTGGTTTTCCTTCTTCATCTATGCCCTTTTTTGATACCGTCCATATTGGTGAGTTATATGGGATTTTACTTTCTTTAATTATTTAAAAGTTTCTGTATTTCCTTTTCGACAAACTCCTGATCTGAATATGGATGTTGTCGCACCCAAACAGGTTCATTGGATACAGTCCTAATCTCTGCTTATATTGTGGTGGTGAAAGGTAACAGTTCATTATTGTAATTATTCTCCATTAGTTCCTTGATTTCTTTCTCATATGTTTTATCTCCTATAGAGTAATTTATTTGTTCCCTACTTTCTTCAAATCTTTTCAAATGTTACTGAGTAATCGAATAAATCTATTTTTGCTTTCATTTCTCTTCGTCCTCTCCTAGTATTTTATCAAACTCTTTTAGTTCTTCTGCTTCAAAAAAATCTAAGTCAAATCCTACTAAATTGATTTCTCTCTTGTGAGTAACTGTTGAACTCCCGTGCAGAGTGTTAAATTTAATAGGTTTATTTAATTTTTTTCTTTCTGCAAATGGGTAATTTTTACTCACATAGCTACTAGTTGCACCTGAATCTATCAGTATATGCACGAATCTTCCATTAGGTGCAGTGCGTCTTAACGTCGGAAGACCGTGGTTTCTTATAAAAAATATTTCTGTCTATTATTATTTCTATAATTTACACTAGGTGCTTCATTGTAAAGTGACTCCTGGTCGTCTTCTTGGGTGTCTCCCACTTGGTTAAGGCGCTGTGTTTTCCTCTGCTGCGAGTTTGGCATGTCTTCTCTGTCGCGCTTAAATTGGTTGCTGACTCTTTGGATGTCTTGTCTAAACGGATTCTGTGTTTGCCTTTCTCCCTGATGAGTGTTCATTGGCGGTTGTGGATTGTATGTTTGTCGTCTAAATCTTGTTGAAGAGGGGTCTACCTCTATTGGTCCGTTGTTTCTTGTTGCATTTGAGGTTGTAGGTGAGAAAAATTCTGCTGGAATTGCTGCTGTGTTTGTGGTGTTTGCCACTGTTGATAGCTTCGCTGTTGTACCCTCGGTACATGTTCCAGTTGGTGATAATGTGAGTCATGCTGCATCGTTCTAGTTATCCCATGTGCTTCCATCAGATTGGTGCATCATCTTGAGTATAATTCTGCGATAAATGTTCTCACTGCCTTTAGTTCTATCTCCTTAGATAGAGCGCTGATCACATTTTCATTCTTGTGTGTCCTCTCTATTTTGGATAATACTACGTTACGCGGCTCTTCCTTCAATCTTTCCCCTGAGCAAGATTAAGGCTTCCGTGTATATATTCTGTCCCCTGAATGGTTTCACGTTTCCCATTAGAGTTGTAGCCAGTTTTCTCCAATTTCCATACTCATAGTAGTCTCCGCTGAAGTTGTTTATTGCTGACTTGAAGAGTCTTAAATCAACTTCTCTTGGGTCTGAGTATGTGCAGACTTCGTCCTGAGCTTCTTCCACTGGTGCAGCGGTTATTTGATCTTCGGCGAATCTTCTCTGCAAGTCCATAACCATGGATTTAAGTGCCTGGATTTCCGCTTGTGCCTGTGCCATTTTTAGTAAAGTTCTTCTCTTGGACCACTTTTGATAAACTTGAATTTTGTTTTGAATTCGTCGTTATTTAAGTCGCGAATGATTTTATTCACTGAATCCTTTTGTTGACAGGTCCCTGCTGCCCCAATTAAGAATAATGTTTTGTTATTCTACAAAAATATATTTCCCTTGGATTCCTCCAAAGTTTCTTTATTCAAATATATATATTATATGTTTACACGATGAACCATAATGTATTACTGGCTATGCCTAAGATTATATTTAAACTGAGAACCAGTGGTCGGCATGAGAGGATCTTTCACTGTATTGGTGAGCACGAAAAAAAAGTAGCCCAGTGAGAAATTGGAATTAAAATTAAGCAATTTTTATTATTAATTAATAGTATAATGAAAATTAACAAATTGTCTTTTGAGGATATATTCCCTATTATCTTTAAAAGACTTGGAACATAAAAGGCATTGCATGGCATCAAAGGCATTTAGAATCATAAAATATTTATCGAAGGGCATATTTCGTTTTGCGCTATGGTCTCGCGTGATGTTAATTCGTTGATGGCTCGACAACGACTGAACGATAGAGCGTAAGCGTACGTGTGAAGTTAGTTTGCAAAATTTTGTTATGAAATGCCGACCACTGCTGAGAACAAGAGTTGTATGCGCGTCACTCTTTTACAGTAATGCAGTCAACTCTTGTCGGCTTCTGATTGGCTAATTCCGGTGGCGTGATATCTTGGATAATGCCATGCTTGTTTACTTGTTGGTCACGTGGTGATTGTACATTCTTGTATGATGATGTCCTTCCATGTGTTTGTGTGTTGATCACGTTGTATATGCGTGATGTGGTATTGGCTTGTTGTCGTTGGTCACGTGGTGGCTGTACATTCTTGTCTGATGATGTCCTTCCATGTGTTTGTGTGTTGATCACGTTGTATATGCGTGCTGTGGTAGTGGCTTGTTGTTGTTGGTCACGTGGTGGCTGTACATTCTTGTCTAATGATGTCCTTCCATGTGTTTGCGTTGATCATGTTGTACATGCGTGATGTGGTATTGGCTTGTTGTTGTTGCAGTAGGGGAGCCCGGAGTGCTAAATTTGCAGTTACTGGAGCGTCATGGAGACTTACTATATTGTCAAGATAACGTTTAAAAAAAAAGAAAGTCTAGGTGAAGTTTTCCATTTTAGTGGGGAGAAGAGCGGGAAATTGGTGTCAAAAATGTAAAAAAAACAGTCACATGAAAATATTCGAGCGCGTCAGTCATTTATGGTATATACGCGCATTGTATTTCTGATAGTCGATATATATTAATCTGACAATCAAGTCAGGGTTGAAGGCCGTAATGACAGGTTAAAAAAAAAAAAATAAGTTACTCGAGCGCGTCAGATTTTCTAAGCGGATGTTAATGAACCTCTAAAAAGTGTACCATTTAATATTCTGACAATTTCGACGTGGACAAAAGTCATTTATTGATTTTAAAACTTGTAAAAAAAAGGTGACCTTGAGATACTCGAGCGCGTCAGATTTTTATTCAGTGGGATGAACTTGATGTCAGAGTCTTCCCAAAAGATAATCTGACAATTATATAGATGCATATCGTTAATCTGACGATTTAAAAGTGGAAGAATTCTGTTTACATATATATGTATAGAAAATTTAATAATTTATTAATATGAAAATAGGAAAAATAAAATACAAAAAAATATGTCAATTTTCGTCATTCGAGTCATCGTCGAAGTTGGTTTCCACTTCTTGAGCTTCCTCGTCATTTTGCATTTCTGTAACCAAGAAAAAATTTGAATTTACAATTTTTTACTTTTTTTATGACAGTATAGTCTTCAAAAAAGTCTTACCTGCATTAGAAGTATCTCCTAAAATATTAGGTGTTATGACTATGTCCTCGTACGCTTCAGGAAGTTAGTTTCCAACAAACCAAGTCGGCTCCAACTTTCCATCCACGTTTTTCCATCCGTAATCTGTTGGGGACAACTCCGTGAGAATACGATTGTGCGCGTTCCTCCACAAACACGCAATAAATTTCGTTCGCAGTAAATGTTGTTGTAGCTCTGATCGGCAGGGTGGTAAGTTACAAGCGTCATAGTTACGCACATTTAATGAGAAGGGTTGAGACGTATCAGTTACCTTGAAGGTTTTATGAAAAATTTCCATTCTAGCACCATTGACATCAGATAGCTTTTTTAATCCGTACAAATGGCAGATGAAAGATTCTACAGTAGGAAATAATGCTTCAATATCATAATCTGTAGAACCCAAATTTGCAAATGCTTTTTGCATAGTTATAGATCCCATTAAAATATCAAAAGGTCTTTTTTTTCCTCGCCTGTAAAAAGCTGGGTTGTAATCACATCCCGTCAGTGCATGCAGAGCTGGTAGTGCCTGTGATACAAGTGGGCCTAATTTCTCAAAAAGAGTGGAAATGTCGATATATCGGCGTGCATTACCTACTCCAAGATCAAACCAGACTTTTACCGAAGACTTCATATGTTCCATATTGGCTAACATAATAACAATGATGTCTGTATCGGAAGTCCTAATGGTAACAGTAGAGTCTTCTTTCATTTGACAAGCAAAAGAAAACAGCTTTCGTATCCGCTTCTTCATGATCGGGACATGATAGTCCATGATCAATCATGCGTGATACTTTATTATCAATAACAGAGTATACGTAACACAAATCATGAATTAGGAATATTTTCTTGTTACCAATTATCGATTTCATCTCCTGGTCAGCCCAATGCTCGATAAAAAATTTTACTAATGCTTCTTTAAACTTTATGTTTTTTAAATCTTTAGCGAAATCAGAAGTTCTTCTTTGTTGAGGACCAGCAATATAAAAATCTTTGTCATCTACATTGCGTCGGAGAGCATGTTCACAATCTTTGATCGAAGATATGAAGTAACGATCAAATATAAGGGCTACACTATCTACTGAATATTTTACAAGTGTTTGTAAAATTTTCTTTGATAAGTCTCCAAAATTGCGTGGCATTTGTTGGAAGGTGTTTAAAAAGAAGAATCCATCTACAATTACACAGTCTATCTGAAGTGGCGGTTGATCCATTTTTTCAATTTTTTTTTCGAGTTCTTGAACTAGTACTGACTTTGTAGTCTTATTAAAAGAACCATCTATATGACATAGCGATAACGGGACTGGTGTTATTGGAAAACACAGTACTTTTTCAAGATCCAAGTTAGTAATCAGAGACAGAGCTAATAATCTACCGAATAAATCCCGCTGCAGTTTGACCTCATGAACTTTTTGTCCAATCTTCATAATCTTCTTCTTCTTTAAACTTGCAAAAGTAAGTATCGGATTTTTCTTTAGAGATTTGTGAAATCTATCCGGATTCATATTACATTCCGTTATAAACTGATCGCGAAGAAACATCCCAGACGTAACAGGGTTTAGCAAGCAATTAGCAATTTGTGGGGTAGTAGCCTGGCCAGTAGAGATATTATACAGTTGATCTTTATCTATCGAGGAAGTGAATGGATTTGTGGTCTGCTCGATGCTGTGCATGAAAGCCTCGATTTGTTTTTCATGTTCTTTAAGTCTATCTGGATGTAGATCTGCGACGACGTCTTCCCTATTGTTACTCATCCCTGCACGTTTTAAAACGTGCGAAATAATTCGAGTTCGAGCTCCGTGATTTCGTGCCCAACGTTGTCTGGCAGAAATAGAATTTGTGAGATTCACGATTCCTGTGAGCCGACGTGCTGCTTCACCATTGATAGTTTGCTCCAACGTTAAATCAACTGGGATCCGCGAGAAAGGTTTTTGGGTTCTCCTTTCCTCTCGCAGGCCAGGATGTGTATCGCTGATGTGTTGAAGTTGATTTAAATAAAACACAAGCCACCGGCTGTAATTTTGCTGATTAAAATAGAAAAATAAATTCACGATTTTCCCAAGAACATAAATGTACACGTCTAACTCTCCAACTCTTATACTTCTGATAAATAAATGGTAAAGATTAATGAAATCAATATACATAGCATAAAATTGGGCCGTTTTGCCGTGCCTGCCTTGTAATGTTTCTGCTGTATATTGATCATATAAGTGGAGAAGATTTTGTGTTTCAGAGTGCTGTATTTGAGGCGAGTTATATTCCAGTTGCGACAAGACAGTAAGATATTCAATTACAGAATCTTCAACAGTAAAATTTGTGTTTAGCATAAAAGAATTAAAGTGAAATATTTGCAGCGATAACGCCATTATAGAGTGTAATCTTTTACACCTATTATAATTTTTTCCGGTAATAAAACCTGAAACTGATCCTTCAGCAATTAGGTCGGATTCTGTCATGATATTAGTGAGTCCGCATTCTTCAATAAAAGTGCCAACTGCTTTAAAAAAAGCCATTTCGATATGGAAAGCCCCCAAGTGAATAAAAATGTTATCGAACTTCGGCGATTCTTGAGTTTGAATGCAATAACCTGTTCGAGCTATTGCTAAATCGTATGTAACCTGAATGTACGGAGCATTACATTCGTTTGCAACTTCTTGACACAATTCTAAAGTTTTCAAAACGGTGGAATGCTTAGTGGGAGACTCGTTTATGGGAGTCAAATACGAAATTTTTTGGACAGGTGAATTGTCAATAACAATTTTACTATTATATCCAACCCACATTGGACTATCACGTACATTGAGCTTATGCGATAACATCCACATCACATCCAATTGCTTTGATGTAATTAAACTTCCAGGAACTTTGTTGAGTGCAGAAATGTCAAGCTGATGCCAAGTTACTATTTTTAATTTTTTTGTGAATGGACGCATTTCGAAAGTTATTTCTTCAAAAGTTCGGCGTTTTCGATTTCTCGACGTCGAAAGCGTAGATTCTGAAGTATTGCTGGATACAGTTTGACTAGGAGCTAGATTTTCGATTTCATTAGCAGCTAAAGGTATTTTAGACATCGTATCCTCATTTGGAGTAATGTTTTGAAAAATTATCCCCACCGTGTCATGAAGAGTATCTTTTCCATTCAGTGTTTCAACGAAGCAATCAAAGTTATCGAAGGCAACTGCCGTATTTAAGTCCGGACGACGTAGAATATCTTCGGGGCACACGTAATTACTGTTAGCCGTTGAAAAAGTTAACTCAGTCTCCAATTATTCTAATGCAGTATATGAACAACAGTGCCCATATCTGGACAGCAAGTTTATTATTTTTTTGCTGTTACATAAGCTTTTGACTGCTAGACCCAAAGTAATATGCTTGGATGTTTTGATTTTATGGTTTGAAGCAGCGTAGATCATATCCTGTCCAATTGAAAAAAGCGTAAGATCGTTATTTGTTTTCCTCATTTGACGTTTTTTCCTGGATAAATGCGAAACATCACCCATAACAAATGTTTCCAAGAAGCAGGTTAAAAGCTCTGGCACATAATCTAATTCACCTTTTATCAAATCTTCAGCAGTGCAATCGTCAGGCAGTTGTGCTGCAACTGAGCGAATTGTCTCTTTCATAGACATGATTTTAAATAAATCAGTGTATGCCACAATATCAGCTGAAATCGGAGCAAGAAATTTCCTTTTTTCAGCATAAATAATCTTGATGGTCTTTGAGAAAGTGTCCATGATTTTACTTTCTAAGTGGCGATCTGAAAATGAAGTGATGCTTATAGAGTCTGATAACAACTTACATTGTTCAATCAATAATTTTTGATATTCTTTTTTAACGTGATGAAAAAACAGACATTCGTTTTTCTTCACAACGTATTCTTCCAACATTTCACATAACAATTCGTAAGCTGTATTTGAAGCCTTTCGTTTTTTAACGAAATCGCTTTCTGCTTTTTTGTTAATTTCTCGCAAGTAAACATCCTTACAGCATTTATGATATGGAATTGTAGAAGTATCCGCGAAAGAACTGATTTTTTCCAACATTTCAATATCGCTGTGCTCTGTAGCTGCACTTTTTAACAATTCAATTGTCTGTATTTTATTAACCGCCAATGGCTCAACGCGGCCAAGACGGCGTTTCCGTGATTTGTTGCAAATAAAACACTCCCTTAATAGCAAATCTTCATTCGTGACCTGCTCATCCGCATCTGACGGATCATCAAAATCATCCGAGTATGGTTCAGGGTTGGTTGATGGACCCGCTCTGAAAATTATTGTGAGACTTTTAAAATGAAAAGAAATAAAGATTTTAAATATTTGGCGTTATGTTGAAAATATGGATAAATCGTGTATATTTGACAATAGAAGTCGTACCAAATTTAATTTTCTACAAAAATGTCTCTTAACCGAAGTGGTTTTGTGGTGTCCGCAAGGTCCATGAACCTTATTGATTTTCATTAAAGCTGTAATTGATCACTTTGGGTGAAAAACACATAACATTTTCACGGAATAATTTTCAAAAATTTTTAAAGCAAACGCCAAATTTGAAAGATTTAAATAATTGAAGAACAAAACAAAAAAATTGAATAAAAACATTTGAATGGAAAAAATTAACTTTTTGGAATTGTTAAATTTTCCGACTTTTCCTCATGAAAGACATACAGGTTCTTTATTTCTAAACCTTTCCCGATCCACAACGAACAACCTCTTAAAATTTACATACATTTTGGCGATTAATTTTTATTTATGCATATACTTAGATTGAAAGGAATAATTTCTTTTCAACATCACAATTTAATACAATATAATAAATAATCTATTACATTAACACTTACTCGTCTATTGTATCAACAGGCCCTATTATGAAAGTGCTAGGAGTAGATATCTCGAGACTCTCTCCAGAAAGTTCTGGTACATTAACACGTGCCTGCTCACTTTCTGTACCAATTTGAATTTGTCTTCCAAAATCAGATGGTATTTTAAGTGTTGTAAAAAGCTTATAACACTGGGTATGATAGCCATCGTTCAATGAGGTTTCTTCTGACAGTTCAACAGTAGCATAAACGTTGCTCGATTTCCTGACAACCGGCTTCGCTTTGCGATATTCCAAAACAGTTATACATTTATTTAAAGTTTGTGGAGTAAACTTTTTGAATTTTCCACAAATTTTTTCGCCACCGAAAACACATTTTACACTAACGTCACTCATTTTTACAATGGATGTTAGAAAGATTGATTATAAAAAAAATAGCGGCACTTACCCGTTGCTTTGGCGACGACTTTGTTAGGAAAAAAAAAAACGAATTAAAAGCGGACCTTTTGTCGACGATTTTACCTGTATCGCCCCACGGAAATAGTCAGATTATATGATTTTCGTGATTCTGACAGAATTACCTTTAAAATGAAAAAAAAAAAATCTATCCCGCTCGAGTATTTCAAGGTGACGTTGTTTTTTTACAGATTTGTCACCCTGCTATTTCTCTAAGCCACCCTCAAACTGTCAGAATATTGAAATACACACTCGTCTTCATGTATTTAATTTACCATCTCTTAATCTGACGCGCTCGAGATTCCCGAAGGATCGATTTTTTTTCTCTAATCTGACGAACCCCCGCCAACGCACGCCTCCATATTAAGGGTTCATATTTGGCAGGGGTACATAAAAAGGTGCAATCTTTCTCCCCATATAGTTTTCTGACACGCTTAAGTAACTGCAAAAATCCCCTCTTGGGCTCCCCTACTATTGGTCATATATCTAGTCATGACTAGATGCTAAATCGGGCGACATATTTACATGTGTATATAGATATGTATATATGTAGGTTTGTGTGTGTATTATTCGTATGGGAATGTCATACGCATGTATGTACATATAGAGCAGCGCGCGCATATTATGTTACCGATAAATGATAATATCTTGATTTGAAATTGATTTGTACTTACATACATATCTGCAGGATAGATGCGTATGAAAGTTTTAAATAATAAAATATGTCATTTATATAAGTATATTATTGTTGTAATATATTTAGTTTTTTAGGATATTATGATAGTATATATGATATTATGATCATATATATGCAAATTAATTTTTTGTTTTGAGTTTCGTGGGAAACTACGGGCAACTGCCTCGTTTTCTTTATTACGTTTTTTAAATACAATATATTGCTGAAGCCTAGATGCAAATATTAGTCTTATATTTTAGGAAGTATATGTACAATCCACTTTCAGATAGATCATTCATTACAAATGGAAAGATTCATCTTACAATCTAAGAATTACATCTTAGGACCAATTAAGGCGGACCGTGTTAGTAAAGTACAATGTTTCAATACGGACCTTATGGGTCTTAAGTGTCATGTTACATATTTATGACAAACAAAAGATATGTTCATGTAATTTGAACTGGTGGTCCCTATTCAAAGAGGAATAGTGCTTGATCCTTTTCATCATTTGATCTACATATAGGTTGGGCTTGCTCTTGCATTGAAATTTGTTCAATGTTAATTTTAACCTGTATTCTCTTTTTTTTTTGTATTTACAGATTATTAGTATTACCATCTTGCCAACAGGTGCTACTTTGGACTAAGTAAGCAATTGAGAAGCAAAGTCCTCTCTCGACAAACAAAAACCAAACTCTATAAGTCACTCATAATTCCCGTCCTGCTATATGGTGCAGAGGCTTGGGTCATCAACGGATGAGTCGACTTTGCGAGTTTTGGAGAGAAAGGTTCTGCGAAAGATTTATGGTCCTTTGCGCGTTGGCCACGGCGAATATCGCATTCGATGGAACGATGAGCTGTACGAGATATACGACGACATTGACATAGTTCAGCGAATTAAAAGACAGCGGCTACGATGGCTAGGTCATGTTGTCCGGATGGATGAAAACATTCCAGCTCTGAAAGTATTCGACGCAGTACCCGCCGCGGGAAGCAGAGGAAGAGGAAGACCTCCGCTCCGTTGGAAGGACCAAGTGGAGAAGAACCTGGCTTCGCTTGGAATATCCAAAAAGAAGAAGAAGAAGTATTACCATTATAAGGCTGACAATTGTTATCAGGCTGTAATTTATCATTTTTTTTTTTATTTTGCTACAAATCTGAGTTCTGTTATTTCTTGAATATTTCAAATGTTTCGAAAATGTATTTCCACCATACTTAAATTCTTTGTGATTGTAATATTAATAGCCTTAACTGGATTTGGTAATAATTTCATTGTGAGGGGCTTACGTTGTCTATAGACTAAGTTATCAATTTGAACATTACAATTTTCAAATCGTATTAAATAATTACCGTTAATAGTAAAGTTGTTAGAATTACAGTTATGATAAATGGTTTTAGTTTTTGCATTGATTACGTAAATGGGTTTTATATCCATTTCTATTACTTTTGATTGGTTTGTATGCTTACATTTACAATTCATCTTAATTTTACTCCTAAATAAATATTCGATGCATTCGTCTTTTTATTCTTTTAATTATTTTTTTATGGAAGGCTTTTTATATGTGACATCATTTAGACATAAAATTTCTGTTTCTCTATATTTAATTCAGCTATTTTATTCAGCTTTATATTCGGTATATTGATTGATAGATCTTTTTAGTAAAACTATGAATTCCACTAAAATCATAATATTTTCGTTTTCAGTGACAATTACAATTTTGATCTTACGCAATTTTTATTTATATTCAATTTTAAACTAACGTCATCTGAAATAATATCTCTACTTAAGAGTTTATTTTGGCTCGTCATTGTGATCTTTTTTATTCTTACGATATTAGTCTCAATATACATTAAATTCCCCAACAGTTTGTTTGTCCACCGGTATTTTACTATTTTATTTAATTCTGAGCTAACTGCGTTAATATCTGAAACAATTTCCTGTAGTGGTTGTTAGTATTATCACTAATAGCTTTAATTTGGTAGTTAAATTTTTCATTAATGTTTTTCTGAACATTGATTTGTTCAATTGCATGGTGGGCATTGATTGTATTTATTTCTAATTTGCCTTCTGTTTGATCTTCGTCGTCCATGACACCATAAATATATTTAAGACCTGTCTCTATATTATTAACTAATCCCATTTTCTCAATTCTATAATGCGGGATGAGTGTATATATCTGAGTTCTAATATACTTAATTGTAGCCATTACGAGAGGATTCCGTTCTTTTTCTTTGAGTGCCATCTCCTCTAAATTGTCAACTATTTCTTTGTAAATTGTTGTATTGATAAGATATGTAATTCTATCGTATCTTTCAACCAACTTTACTTTTTCTAGGTTCGGAAGGGAATATCCATTCCCGTGATTGAGATCCATGATTTCGATTTGAGCTGTGATGAATGGAATCACCGTATAAATTATGATGATGTATAACATTGTGAACCTAAATGATTTTAAGATTTAATATTATCTTAATGAATTATTCGGATTTGTATTTTAATTGTATTTCCAAAATCTTCTAATACTACTTGTTGTTTGTATTTGGGGTTTAATTTATTTCTTTCCCCATATGTTTTTTCATAAATATCTGCTTTTTGATAACTTTTTTGAAGCCTTTTCTTGTTATGATGCTCTAGAATTTTCTCTTGTGCATTTTGCATTTCTTTATGAAATAAAATGTTGTTTACCTGTTACAGAATGAATTGTTTTATTATACATACTGTTGAACTGCTCTCATAATTGATTCAAAATGACTAATTAAGCTGTGTTCTTGCTTTAAAGATCTGGAGATTTCAATCAGTGTTGAATGAACTCTTTCTATTTGGCCATTACTTGTACTGTGGCGTGGTGTACAATAATAAATTTGTACATTTATCCTTTCCATTAAAGACTTAAACTGTATCGTACTTAAGCCTGGTTCATTATCAATAACTATAATTTCAACATATGGAAATATTTGTAATAGTTCCAAAACTTTTTCTTCTAAATTTGATTTGTCTTCTATATGTTTTACGATTAGAAATTTGGAATATGAATCTATACATGTAAGAAATTTAAACTTTTATGCGAAAAAAATATCTACATGGAGTTGTTCTCCTTCTTTTTGGGTATTGGTGTTTCTCCTATTGAAATTATTTCGGATGGCTACAATTTTTTGCATACTGTTTTAATTGTTTTATCATTAAAGGCCACTAATATTCCTGCCTAATTTGTGCCAAATTTGTGCCAAATTTTCCCTATAATTTCTATGCGCTCTATTATGTGTTTGCTCAATTATCGGTCCTTGATCTTCTTTATTGCATATATCATTAGGGAATAGTTTAGTATATAGAAATTTTATCGTGGGAAATGTCTCCTTCAAAATGTTTTTTATTGCATATAGCACTTCAGGTGTGCAAAATATTCCTGTAACTACTTTTGGATTCATATATTCTATTAAAATACCAATTATATTTTCTGGTCTGTCATATTCTATTAAAAAGTGTTTATTACTAAAAGTAGAAATAGTCTCTATGACAGTAATTCTTGCTCCATTGTCGATTACTATCTGATGCTTAAAATGATTCAAAGGTTTTTTAGTTTCATGAATTTGATACTCATCGGTACTTTTTGCGGAATGTTAGGTTTCTATTAGTGAATCACTTGAGTCACTCAACTCATATAAACTAGTTAAATTATTTAATACTTGTCTTGATAATGCGTCAAAAACTACATTTGTTGTTCCTGGTTTATAAAGTATTTTTAGAGAAAACTCCTCAATAAAAGTTTTACATCTTTTCATTTTAACACTCGGATTTTCTAAATTTTTTACTGCATAAAGATAATGGCGTAATGTCTTTAATTCCCAAACTATGGCGAATCATAATTTTTCGTTTGTTGCATAATTTTTCCGGTAGAGTTTAGTGTCTTTGAAATAAATGTTATTGGTCTTCCTTCTTGGGATAAAACATTTGATGCATCAGGAGTTAAAATTAATTTGTTCTCCTTTTTCCTTCTTAATCAAGATTAATACTAGTTTTTTTTTAGACATATACTGCGATATTTTACCATTTTCTCCCTTTAAGTGTTTTGTTAGTGGTTTAGCTATTGTTGCATAATTTCCTATAAATTTCCCATAGCATCCTGTTAATCCTAAAAATCCTCTAAGTTGTCGTAACGTATTGGGATATGGGTAATTTTTTATTGTTTCTATTTTTTGGGACCAGCTTTTATAACCTTATGGGATACAACGTATCTTAAAAATTCCACCTCGGTTTCTATAAATTTTGATTTTTCTATAGATATTTTCATATGGAATTCTTGGAGGTTTTGTACTATACATTTTAAATGAGATATATGTTCCTTTAGAGTTTTTGAATATACTATTATATCGTCAACATATGCGTGACAAAATTTTCCTATACATTCATTTTAAATATTATTCACTGCTCTCTGAAATACACTTGGAGCATTTTAAAGTCCAAATGGCATTCTTAGGAATTCATATTTTCCGTTATTAACAGAAAATGCTACTATATGTCGTTTTCTTCCATAAATATGTGATGAAATCCAGACTTTAAATCTATTGAGGAAAAGTATTTTGATTCACCAAAATTAAAAAATAACACCTCGGGATTAGGCATTAGGTACCTGTCGGTTATTGTTTGTTCATTAATTTTTTTTAAAGTTGATGACCAGTCTTAATTTCGGATTACTATCTTCATTTATTCCTTTTTTTGGAAAAAATTCTCCCAAACGGGAGAAATTTACGGGCTTTTACTATGTCGTATAATCCATTTTACGAGTAAACTTTCTATTTCCTTATTAGCAAAACTATTTGCAGATGTAGAATAAGGATTTTATTTGGACCATATGTTTGTCATCCTCAGTTCTAATATCTGCTTTAATGTCTGTTCTAAAAGGTAAATACATGTTCACGTTTTGATGAGCTTCATTTATTATTTTAATAACATCCTTTCTAAGCAATGGAATTTATACGTACCAGCCAGTTCGTTAGAAATTCCAATTGCTTCATTAATTTTTATATCCTTAGTATCATTTTTGCTAGTATTATCTTCGACGGGTGTCTCAGGACTTTTTTGTCCCAAGGGGTTTAGTATAATTAAATCATTGAGAAAATTTATTTTCTCTGTTTTATTATCCCCAACAATCAATTTTCTATTTGGAATATATATTGTCGCTCCGATCTTTGTTAGGAAATTAATTTCAATTAAAAGATCGCTCTCTAAATTGTTAAATTTATAAAAACGTTCCTGTATACCAAACAGATTGATATTATGAAAATGTTTTATTATATCTTCTTAATAACTAAAATGCTTTTATTATTATAAATTCCAGCCCGTATGTATGAGCTGGTTGCCCCCGTATCTATGAAAATTCTAAAGATTTGCCCAGTTTTTTCATCGGTTTTAATAACATACGGCAACTCGCAGTTTACCCTAAGAAATGGTTCTCACCAATATTATTAATTCTTTGATTTTTTGGTTGAAGTTGTGTGCTTATTTGTGCACTTTCAATTGACCATTTTGGTATATTTGTTGGCTCATAATTGGTCTGCCAATCATACCTGTTATTCCTAACATGTGGTTGGTTTCTTTGCACATGACTGGGTTTATTTATTAATTGAATTGATTGATCCACTTTCATAGGTTCTGGGTGATTGGAATACATTTGGTATGAATTATTATTCGTATGGGGGTACCTTAAGTTTGTAACGTGGCTTTTACCACATTACAATAATTTACTCCAACACTGTACATCATTTATCCTTACCATACCTCAACGTAGTGCTTTCCACCATACTAGAAATATCCTACCCTTACTAACAATCGAAGTAGTAAGTTTTCGCATTTTAAAAGGTATTACACCAAATCGGTGTAATACCAGTGCTCGCAATGACTCTGCCTTATAACTTAATCGACGTGTTAGTTTTCGCAGGCGTTGCGTCGAAACTCGGTGTGATATCAGTGCGCGCAATGGCTCGACCGTAGTCTCAGTTGCGATACAGCGCAGCCTGCACACAAGTGCACCGCTAATATATCAGTCACAGCTGCGCTGCCTCGAACAGTGTCACTACCGCAGCCTGCACACTAGTGCACCGTTAATATATCAGTCACAGCTGCGCTGCCTCGAACAGCGTCAGTACCACTGTTTGCACACCATAGTGAACCGTTACCAAACTAACGCGATTAACAAGCGACTCGTAAATAAGTACAGACTAGAGAAAAGGAATAGTGCTCGGTGAGTTGCTAACCGTAGGTCAACGCGTTCGGTCGACATATTTAATCTTATAATTTCTCCTTCGCAGGGGAGCCGTAAAATACTGCACTGTATCGTACAGTCAACACCGCGTCCGGGAGTGACTACTCCTAACCAGAATCCGGAAGGACCACCACCTTCCAAACCATCCACCATCCAAACGCTTCCACCTGACTCGCCATATATATATAAGCTGGTCCGGCTGTCCACATACGGGCTGTATACATCTTTTACAAATGTAAACATTTTTCTTTGCTAAGGGTTCGTGGGTCCCAAGGCTGACCCTGGAGCGGCTGAGCATACCTTAGCTATGGACGAAACCCCATTACAAGTTATTCAGAAAATTCGAATATCTTCGGTAAGCTTGAGGCTGGTTTGGTGAACCAATTTCATGGTTGTTTTTAGTAAATTGAAAAGCAAATTGCGATCGTATTTGATAACGCGGTATTTGATTTGAATGAAGTTCTTGTGCTTTAGCAAGAGCATTTGGCAAATCGGTAGGTGTTAATGTAAATAGTATTTGGTTTCTTCTTCTTCTTTACTGGCGTAGACACCGCTTACGCGATTATAGCCGAGTCAACAACAGCGCGCCAGTCGTTTCTTCTCTTCGCTACGTGGCGCCAATTGGATATTCCAAGCGAAGCCAGGTCCCTCTCCACTTGGTCCTTCCAACGGAGTGGAGGTCTTCCTCTTCCTCTGCTTCCCGCGGCGGGTACTGCGTCGAATACTTTCAGAGCTGGAGTTTTTTCATCCATCCGGACAACATGACCTAGCCAGCGTAGCCGCTGTCTTTTAATTCGCTGAACTATGTCAATCTCGTCGTATATCTCGTACAGCTCATCGTTCCATCGAATGCGATATTCGCCGCGGCCAACGCGCAAAGGACCATAAATCTTTCGCAAAACCTTTCTCTCGAAAACTCGCAAAGTCGACTCATCCATTGTTGACATCGTCCAAGCCTCTGCACCATATAGCAGGACGGGAATTATGAGTGACTTATAAAGTTTGGTTTTTGATTGTCGAGAGAGGACTTTGCTTCTCAATTGCCTACTTAGTCCAAAGTAGCACCTGTTGGCAAGAATTATCCTGCGTTGGATTTCTAGGCTGACATTGTTGGTGGTGTTTACGCTGGTACCAAGATAGACGAAATTATCTACAACTTCAAAGTTATGACTGTCAACAGTGACGTGAGAGCCAAGTCGCGAGTGCGACGACTGTTTGTTTGATGACAGGAGATATTTCGTCTTGCCCTCGTTCACTGCCAGACCCATTTCTTTTGCTTCTTTGTCCAGTCTGGAGAAAGCAGAACTAACGGCGCGGGTGTTGAGGCCGATGATATCAATATCATCGGCATACGCCAGCAGTTGTACACTCTTGTAGAAGATGGTACCTTCTCTGTTGAGTTCTGCAGCTCGAACTATTTTCTCCAGAAGCAGGTTGAAAAAGTCGCACGATAGGGAATCGCCTTGTCTGAAACCTCGTTTGGTATCGAACGGCTCGGAGAGGTCCTTCCCGATTCTGACGGAGCTTTTCGTGTTGCTCAACGTCAGCAACGTCAGTATTTGGTTTAGGGGGTAATTTAAACCAGTTAAAAAAGTTCTTAACGCGGTTTCTCGATTCTTAACATTTAATTGTTTTGTAATATCTGAATTGGTGCCGTGCGTGATTATAGTTTTATTTATTAGTAATGTCAATTTCTGATTGACTTCATTATAATAATCAATTGAGGATGTCGATCCTTGTCTCATAACGCTCATCTCTTGATCAATGACGTGAATTGGTCGTCTGTCGGCGTAAGCAAAATCTAACTTTGCAAATATTGTTTCTAAATTCAAAACTGTGCCATGATTATTTAACATATCATTGGCTTTATCTATAATCTTTTTTTGGAGGATAGTTAGTGCTCCAAAATACCTTCTAGTACCTTCAACATATAGGCTCATCGAATTTTTTGCAGCTTCCCTCCAGATGACATAAGATTTACCGGAGAATTCTGTTCCATGTGCCCCATTTGTTGGAGTTTTAATTCTATTACTCAATTGAGATATCTCAGTTCTTAAATTTGCTATTTTTGTAGCTATTAATCTAGCTATATCGTCTACAGTAAAATTATAGACTGCCATTTTGAAAAATTGTTTATTTCTTCTTATTGAACTCTCATCTCGTTTCTATAATCCTTATTTTTCGGTTTTTTTTGTTTTATATATATTTGTGAGTTTCATGAAATAGCATATATAGCTATCCTCACAAAAATATGGTTAAATTTCTTTTTTACTTATATATACTTAATAGACGTATAAGAATTTATTTTGTTTTCTTTTTTCTTAAATAAGGGCACTTGTGAGTATCATGATTATTGGTTTTGCAATACTCACGGTGAAACAATTTTTCATACTTAATATTAGTGAGATTATTTCCCATTTAATTAATAAATATATATGGGATTTACTTACAACTAACTTTATGTTGTTGTTGCTACTGCTGCTCTTGTTACTGTTGCTGTTGGTTCTTGCCTTTGCTGCTGCTGTTGTTTTGGAAAGTAGTTGCCTTTTTCCTTTATATTTGGACGCTGTTTTATTGCTTTTCGAGTATAATTTTGGCGGTTGGTTGTGCGACGGTCGTCGTTGGCGGCTGTGTGCGAGGTTTAGATGAAATAAGATGTTTTTGGCGAAATTTCTGATTTACAGATATATTTTGATTCTTTTCTTTTTAGGAGGGGCTTTCAGAGTTTTTTATGTGGATGGCTTATGGATCCACACACTTTCTTTTATTTCTTTGAAATTTTCACAAATGTTCACTTTCAGTTTTTTTTCTTCAATTGAAATTTGAAATCACTTTATTTTTGCTGTTGTAGTTTTTTGTTTTTAAAATTTTTTTAAATGTTGTAACGCGTAAGTTTGCTTGTTGTTCGCTCGTAATCCGTTTAGACGTGGCGCCTTCGATTGGCAATTGGCACAAACACACACTCGAAATTTTTTAAATATTTTTCTAAGTGGCGCTGAGATTTTTTTGCTTACGTGTCTATTTTTGGACTTAGGATTTTTTTAACCTTTTTTTTTACTTTGCCGTTAATTGCTTAGTGCGTTTCTAATATGCTTTTATTGTTTTGGTCCAACAGGAGTTTTACGTGTCTCCTGGTAGGATCACCTATTAATTTTCTGTTTTGAGTTTCGTGGGCAACTACGGGCAACTGCCTCCCTTTCTTTATTACGGTTTTATAAAAACAATATTTTGCATAAGCCTAGATACAAATATTAATCTTACATTCTGGGAAGAATTTCTATAATCCACTTGAGATACATCTTGGGACCACTTAAGGCGGACCGTGTTAGTAAAGTACAATATTTCAATACGGACCATATGGGTCGTAAGTGTCATGTTACATATTTATGACAAATAAAAGATATGTTAATGTAATATGAACTAGTGGTATTAACTTGCACATTACATTACCAAATATAAGAAATATTCAAAAAGTAGCTCATTTGCCCATTTTACTACAAATCTTGGTTGGAAAATTGCATAATTTAATAATAACGATATCAATTTTGCGTGAATTCACAAAAATTCGCAAAATTATATTCATATCAATTGATATGATAGCATGTAAACGTATAAAAATGTAAGCCATAAAGCCAACAAACGTCTGTAATAGCAATGTACATGTGTATATGTATTTCTGAGCATATTTTCCATTCAATTCTCAGCTCTGTTTACTCATTTCTGTTAAAATTTCTCCTGCCGAGCCAAAAGTGGTGAAATCCACAAATAGAAAATTCATGGCTTCACACGCTTGGCCGTAGTTGGACCTTCTCTATAATAAGCGTTCACTGCATATACTGTCGCAACATTTTTTGTAGACAATTATATGATCTGCAAATGTTTAGTGCATTATGTTGCTCACCACAGATAGGTTGTGAAAGAATTTTTCAAATCAGTCAAGTAGTTTCGGAGCCTATTCAATGCAAACAACAAATCATTCCTCTTTATATATTAGTATGGATATACATGTGGGATTGCAACCCTGACCTGACCTGACCTGCGCACGCATGCAACTCTAAACATACAACCTGAATAAACGGACTTAACGAAGGCAATGAACGCCGACAGCGACGGTTAAAAAGACAGATACTTGATTTTGTAACTTCATAGTATACGGACGTGCCCTCCAAAAAAAATTTGATAAATTTACTCTTTATGAATTATCACTCAGTGATATAGTGATTAATCCTACGTTGTTTAGCCGGTTTTGATAAATAAATAATTTTATACATTTAAAAAGAAACTAAAGCATTTAATTTAAAGAAAGTCCCCCACAAAGTGGTGTCAGAAGTGGGATGGACTTAATTTGCACGCAAATTGAATGGAAAAGTGTCGTGCTAAATGTCCGTGGTAATGAATAAAATCTTTGGTGCGCATAGAAATCTATAGAGCGTGCAATGTTCGGCTAGTAAAGGTCTTAAAAGTGTAAAGCTTAGTATACAGCTCTCAAGAAATGTAAAAACTTCATATAAAAAAACGGACAAGAAACATTCCTGCGATAAATTTACTTGTGCTAGTATGCAGCTCTAAAATAATCTAGTACTAATTTTTAATACTTTTTTTCAATAAAATGCGAATATGGCAAAACTGGTTTTGCGAAGAAAAATCAAATCTAGGGATGGCAAAAAAATTTTTTTAATCGATTAAATAATCAAATGATTAATTGTAAGATATAAAAAATTAATTGCAGTTAATGTAAAAAAATCGATTAATCTATTAATTTCAATGTCTTCAAATAATACTAAATTGCATTAAGACCACCACCAAGTTTCAGCGCCGAATCTTGTATTATAATGCTCTATCACAGAGTCCCAGACATACCTGAAAGAGAAAATGGCCTATATTTGAGGTTAAGTAGCACAATGACATTAAATTTTCCAAAATTTGTACAGCAACCTTAAAGTAAAAGAATTGCCTCCTGCTTGAAGACTATGTTTTGTACCTTTGCGTAAAAACAAAACCAATAAGATACAGGAGACTATATTCTTATTTCAGACATTCAAATTATGTTGGTATATACACAAATACAAAAACGGAAATAAAATTAAAATATCGTATTAAAAATTCATTTGTCTTATACTATGTTCGGACCGACATTGAAAACACATTTGTATGTTGTGGAATCTAAGTCGTTCGGACCGACATTTTGTGTTTTCGATGAGTTTTCACTGACAACTATCAATAGCGGCATTCTCTTGCTTTTGCAAGTGGCTAAATGAGCACCTGACCCCCCTCTAAATATAATATAACTACACCCCACACATACACACCATAATCAACACATCTTCACCCCACACTGCACATCCTATACTCAACACATTGGCATCATGCGGATCATTTCCGGTCATCCCACACTACGTACCACACTCAACACATCATCTTTTACACCACACCTTTCGCACCACACATGAGGACACCACACACAATCAACAAAAGGAACTGGCGGACGAG